>JAJMDK010000125.1:0-22578 GCA_030573515.1 Hanseniaspora jakobsenii
AATTTGTTATCATTATCTACAATAAAACCTTTAATGTTATTATTATTACTGTATTGATTTTGTAATACTACATTCTTAATTACTATATTATTCTTATTATTAAATGATAACAACAATTGTGAATATAATAATTTCATAATATCTTTATTATTATTATTATTATTATTCTTTAAATAAATCTTATAATTACCATTATGATCTTTAATTATAGATTTATTATTTTTAGTATTACTCTTAGTATCAGTAGTATTTGTAGAAGTATTATTATTAGTAGATGAAGGTGTAAATATTCTAAAGATACCGGATTTCTTTCTTACTATAGTTTTATCATTATCTTTACTCTTATCTTTGTTCTTAGAAATTTTCAATTCATTTTTATTGTTATCTAATTTATCACTCTTATCTATTTCAGAATTTATTCTCTTTTCTTCTCTCTCCTTAATTCCTTTAACACCATCTTCTAACTTCTTCTCTAACATCAATGAACTTCTTTTTCTCTTCTCTTCATCTAAAGGTGGTAAATCAGGTAAATTAACTTCATCTTTATTATCTTCTTGTTTTTTAACACCACTTTTTTTGTTATTATTATTCTTTTCATCATCATCCTCTTGTTCATCTTCATCATCTTCTTCTTCTTCCTCTTCTTCATTATCACTACCTTGGAATCTGTCAGCAAAGTTTAATCTTATTTGAGAACTTCTACTCTTTACCAATTCTTCTTTGCCCTTCTTTTCTAATACTTCAACTTCTTCTCCTTCCAAATAACTCTTTTGTTCAAACAAGAACTTTTCATTCTCACTGACATCATTAGAATCTTCTTCTTCTTCTTCTTTATCAGATGAGTCATCCTTAGTTCTAGAATTATCCTTTTCCTTCTCTAAAGATTCAGGATCAAAGTTTTCCTTCAAGTGATTGGCCAAGTTTGTAGATGAGTATGAAGATAAGATTGAGAGTCTTTTGTTTGAAGAACTTTTCTTTGTGATCTTAGGAACAATAACATCACTCAATTTCTTTGTTCTTTTTTCTTTATTGTAATCTCCTTCATCTTCTTCATCATTTTCATAATCATTAACTGATGATCCCATTCCATGCATGACTACTGTGTTGTTACCTTCATAATCAATGTCATTCTCATCTCTGCTGTATCTTCTAGAGTCATCTTTGTTGTGTCTTGTAGATTCATCTAATAACAACCCATTTGTTCCTTTCTTTCCTCCCTTCTTTGAACTCTTGTTTTTGATCTTGGACTTTCTCTTGCTTCCTCCATTCATATTCATCTTTCCATACTGAGATTGCATGGCTAATAAAGATCTTCTTTTGGCTGCACGGTTGGTTTTGCTTCTGGTTCCTCCATACATGCTGGAACTGGCATTGTTGTTGTTGTTTATTGAACTAGTAGCATTGTTATTGGATGATATGGCGGTGTTATGAGACATTGTGGAATTGGCAGATGTTGGTGTACGACCACCAAATGTGGCAAGTTTCATAGCCAAATCAAACTGTGAGCCTAAGAACTTGCTTCTTCTTAAACTTTCAACCATTCTTCTCTCAACTTCAACTTCATCAACCACAGTGACCTCCTCACCATATTCTTCTTCATCATCTTCTTCGTCTTCATCATCCTCTTCATAGTCAGAGTCCTCGTTGTATTCACCTTCTTCTTCTTCTTCATGCAATGCATCCCTGGTGATTGTGGATCTTCTTGGATCATATTGGTATATTCCTGGATCTAGTCTACTGACAGGTCTGGTAGACAAGGAGAAGGCTCTCTTTTGATTGACTGATTCTTGGGTATGTTGCTTTGTTGGCTCACTGATGGATCTACCATTGTTGCTTGATTCATGATTAGTATCTTTTTTACCCTTCTCATTCGTTTGTTTATGACCTAATTCATGTTCAGGGATAACATTTTCACTTTCATCTTGCAATAATGACTCATTGGACTTGGTCTTTTCATAGTCTTGTAAAGTAAACTCAGATTCGTTTTCTCCATCTTCATTATCTGTTGTTTCAATACCGGTTTTATTGACATCAGTGTCATTTGATGGTTCTTCCCCTTCTTCATCATCATCTTCTTCTTCATCGTTATCAATAATCTCAGATAATTTAATAGTGTCAAAGGAATCAAAGTACTCCATAGTTTCAGGATCGTTTTCAAATTCCTTCTTCATTTGACCGATTTGTCTGTTCAAAGTCTTGACTTTTTTGATAGTTGCAGTCTTCTTTTTAATCAATCCTACAATCTTTCTCTTTTTCTCCTCCATCAACTCCAAGGATCTCTTTTCTTCATAAAGGGCTCTGTTTTTCTCCTCTTGCTTTTCATACTCTTGTCTTTCCCTCTCCAGAGCTTCTTGTTTTTTTCTCATAATTTCCTCCCTTTCACGTCTTTCACGCTCCAAGTTTTCTTTACGTTCTTGCTCATACTTTTCATATTCAAACACCTCATCAATCAAAGTGGCAAAAGTTTGAGAGGTTCTCTTGGTCTCTTGCTCAATGTATCCCCAATCCTTCTCTTGCAATTCTGACAGCTTGGCATACGTTGCTATAAGCTTTGTCGTTATGGAGCCATGCTTGGCCTTCTTGCTTGTTTTGTATCTATCATTACTGTTCTTTTCAGCATCTACAGAATCATCAAACTGCTTTTGCTGTTGTTGCTGTTGATTGTCCATATCTTCATTGTAATCACCACCATGGACTTTAGATTTTACAGTGTTTTGATATTGTACATCATTTTGAGAGTTTTGCTGGTGAGCTTGTCCTTCGCTGTTGACCTCAGAGGCACGCATGGATATTATCGAACTTCTGGAAATGTTTCTGCTTAGTCTTTTGCTGATAGTTCTAGAGAGTCTCTTGTTCACAACAGGCTGTTGTTGCAATTGATTAGAGGTTGTATGACTCTGTTCAGAAGATGTTCCTGGATTAACTTCTGTCTCTGGATAATTATTATAACCACTTTGTTGATGCTCATTTTGTTGGGTACTGTCAGATTTAGACTTTTCACCATTGGAAGGCACTGGTGGTGGAGCTCTAGATGGTGATAAACCATCATCAACAATGACACCGCCAATTGACTCATTATGTTGATGAGTGTTATAGTTTGCATTGCTATTGGCAATTCCATGGTAAGCTGAGTTCATGGTTCCATTTCTTTTCAAAGGAGTGGATCCTAAACTACCTGATGTTTGTGAAGTGGTTGTCATATCACTGGAGACATTGGAAGGAGAGTTGGAATGACCGCTTTGTTTCATAGCAGCATTGGCACCCTTTGAAGTTACACTGGTTGTAGATAATCTTTTACTTTGAGATTTAGGCATTCCAGATGAAGAAAATCTTTTTTGTTTTTGTGGGGAGATCTTTGAATTGTCGTTTAAATATTTACCGTTGGATGAAGAAGCATCATTTCTGCTATCGTGATCTAAAAGCTTGTGTTGTTGTTGAATACCTACTTTGAAATTGTACAATAATCCATAAAAGGTCTTTTCCAAATTGGCACCAGGGGATGTAAGAGCCTTGACAATATCTTTTCTATCTTTACCATTCCATAAAACAACCAAGTTGTTCAAAATAGATTGGTCAATAACACTATTGCTATCCAATGGCTTCAAGTAAGTGTCTTCTCTTGGAAGATTTCTAATGGACATTGAATCTTTGATGCTTGGATATTTCTTTAATAATGGGTGTCTTAGTATATCTCTAGTGCCTATTCTCTCCTTAGGATCAACAGTTAAAATTCTACTCAATAGATCCTGAGCATCTAAAGAGATGTTTTGAGGCATGTAAAACTTACCCGTTTGAACTTTCAACAGAATCTTTCTAATGTCACCATCTTCTTCATCAAATGGTAAAACACCAGTTAATAATGCATACAAAATTACACCACAAGACCAAACATCAGATTCAAAACCTTGGTATGGCAAACCAGAGACAATTTCAGGTGAGGCATAGTGAGGGGATCCACAAGAGGTTTCCAAAAGCTTGTCTTTAGTCTCCAAAGCAGCCATACCAAAGTCTGCGATTTTGATGTTAGAATTGTGATCAAGCAATAAATTCTCAGGCTTTAAATCTCTATGGGCAATACCTAAAGCGTGGCAATATGAGATACCAATGATGATTTGTCTAAAGAATCTCACAGCTTCCCTTTCAGATAGAGGACCCCTTTCAACTAGAAGCTTGAAAAGCTCACCCTTTTCAACATATTCAAGTACCATGAACAGATCGTTTTCAGTTTCCCAAACATCATACAATCTCAAGACATTTGGATGGTTTAAAAGTTTCATGATAATGATTTCTCTTTCTATACCATACGGTAAGAAATCCTTGTCTTCACTGGTCCCTTGAACTACAGTAGATGTGGTGTTTTGAAAAGTTGTGAATAGAGACTTGGAAACAATCTTGACAGCAGCTTGCTGGCCTGTTCTTTCATGGATGGCTATTCTCACTTTACCTGAAGAACCAAATCCTATGGTTTCACCCATCTTCCATGGGCCTATTTTGTTTGAGCTGTTTGTAGCCTCTCTACTATGATGTTGTTCGTATTCAGACATTTGTTTTTTATTTTATTATTTTTATTGGTTATGATGTATAAATCTTTTTTTTAAAAAATAAAAATATGTTACAATGATGTTATGTGGGTTTTAATTTTTATTTATTTTTTAACTTTATTTAAAATTTTAAATTAAACTGTAATGTTGTTTATTTTATTTTTTTTTTCTTGTCTTCTTTGAACAATATATATTGTTTGTATGGTTCGTTGTTAATTATAAGTATATATTTTTTTTTTTTCAGAAAATAAATAGAAAACAAAAATATTGTAGGTAGCAAAAATGTATAATTATGTTATTTAATACAGTATGAATACACTGGATGATGAGTTCGATGTTTTCGATTCAAATAATGAGTATTCTTTATTTCTATGATTATTATTAACAAACAACTTCTTCTTCTTTTATTAAAAAAAAAGTATCTACAGTGATAAGTTTAATGGTTGTTAATAAAACCGTTGTTCTCTTTTTTTCTAATAAACTAATAGATTATAATTATTTATTTATTTTCTAAATAATAAATAAAATGTCTCTTATTATCTAAATTATCAACGATAATAATAACATAATCTTAACATTGCATATCTTTTTTTTTATAATAGTTAAAGAGAATATATATATAATTTTGTATATTTTAAAAATAAAATTTTTAAAAAAAACTTAGAAACTACAAATACCTTTTAATTAAAAGATTATTAATACATTTTTTTAACCTTCTCTTTTTCTTCTTCTTTATTTAATTATTATTAATAATAACATTAATAACACGAAAATGTTGTATATATATATAAGTTAATAATAATAGTTTTTTTATTATTATAAAATAAAAAATTTTAAATGCCGTTCTCTAATAGTGTCTTTGTTTCATATATATCAAAAAAATTAGAATTTGTTTATTTTTCATTTTTTTAAAACACAGCATCTCTATACTTCTTTCTTTCTTTATTTATTATTTTACTTGTTATTAGTAATGTGGAAAGAAAAAAAAGAAATTATATATTTATTACTCAATTAGGAAAATTAAATAAATATAATTAAATATCAGGTCACTCTATAACAAAAAAAAAATAAGTGAAGAATTATTGAAGACACTTTATTGGAAAAAAAAATAATTGTATTCCCTTTCCGGTAAGTTAATTAGTTAAATACTTAATAATAAGCATTACAAAAAGACACGTAAACTTTCTATTAATAAGAAACATATATTTTTTTAAAAAAGATCACGTGCATTTTCATTAAATATACTTTCTTTTATATAAATATATCTCAAATATGTATATAAAATTAAATAACTAAAATTTCTTTATAATTAGTAAAAGACCAAAAACATTACAGAACCAAATTAAAAAAAAGGGAGAAATAAAACACTACATTAAAAAAATAATTAGTTTTTTTAAGCGCTATCATTCTTGACAAAATGGTAGTCAAATGCAACAAGTTTACCTAATCCTGCATTTTCAGCAAACCATTCAACTCCAAAGCCTTTTAGATTGTTTCCATAGCCTCTTCTACAATCTCTAACTCTCAAGGATAAGTTCATTTCAGGAACACCCTCAAATAACAACCAGATGTATCTATGATTTTGATCAATTCTAGGCCCTGGTGCAACGTATGGTAAAATATCAACCACATTATCTCCGGTGTTTGTCACCATTACATGGCTTGTAGGGTTTCTGGATAATTCAGATTCTTCTCCTTCTTCTTCTTTAAAGTGATCTCTAGCTTCATAGTCTATCTTTTCACCCTCTGCCTTTTCAAATTTGGCCTTATTAGCAAGATTCAAATGGCTTCCTCTATACTCCCATTCGTCCTCTTCTTCCTCTTCATCTTCTTCTTTTTCTTCAGCAGCCTTTGAAACAATGGTTGTTGTTATAGTTGTTGTAGTTGTAGTTACTACTTTCTTGTTATTGTCAGAGCAACCACAAGTGCCTCTCTGTTCAACATCACCAACTTGTTTGTTGTTGTTTTTTAAACAGCTATTCAATAAGTTCAAATTAGAGTGACTACCCATAACTTCAAACTCTGTGTCATCAGTGTATTGAATATTGTTCTTCTTGATGTTTGAACCACAACCACATTCGTCTCTAGCATCAACGTCTCCTATTTGCTTACTGCATGGAACATACTTCTCGGCAATCTCAGTAGAGTGATGTCCTCTAGTTTCATAGCTTTCCTCAACTTCCTTTTGAATAACGTTGTTAACAACTGAGATTGCAGCATTTTGATTGCTTCCATCTAATGAAGCATCATTACCATCAATGGATGAGACTGTCAAATTGGTGGCTAAATAATGACACCCTTCAGCAGAGGCATCAATATCACTCATTACTAAAGTATACTTTCTATTAACAGCAATTTTGCTTTTAGGTATGTAAACCTTAACAACTGGCTTTTTAAGAGTTTCACTGGCTTTAAGTTGGGAGCCTAAATGGATCTCTTTTCTTCCATCACCTTCAAACAAAACAGAAATGTTTTTAAATGGAATGGCGTTATTCTTTGTTAATTTTAGTCTTTTCTCACAAGTCTTTGGAAAAGTGGCCTTGAAAGCTTCCATTGGTCCGGGCATATTTTTTTAGTAGTATATTAATAGGTTTTAAATTTATTTGATTTTATTTACTCTTGTATATGTGATATAAACAAGATACTGATATAGTTTGATTTGATGGTTTCTGAATCTTTATTTCTTTATCTATCTAAGTTTCTTATCTTTATAGAAATATGAATTTATAAAATGATAATTCACTTTGTTTTTTTCTTTAGATAGTTGTAATTGTATAAAGTAGCCTAACACTGCTTGTATAAATACAAAAATAGAAACTTCTAATTAATGGCATGTTGAAAGTGTATTAATATTTTTCATTATATCTAAATCTATATATATATATATTGAATAGGTGTATTGTTGATGATAAAATAATGTAGTGTGTTAACTATCTCTCCATTTTAACAGGTTACTCAACAAGAAGAATAAAATAAGATAAAAAAAAAGGGGTGACATTTTGCACTTGTGATTTTTTTATTTTTTTGTTTTTTTTTTTCGTTTGTTGCTATCACTCGGAACATAAAATAGCGAGATCCGACTAAGAACAATAGAAAATGTATTACAAAAATATAAAATTATAAAAAAAATGTTCCTATTATCCAAAAAAAAAAATAATTATAATGATGAGAGATTTTTTTTTTTTTTTTTAGAAAACATTTACTTATAACAGGAGATTAACCCCTATTAAAAAAAAAACTCGTTGATATCATGTGACCTAAATGATCACTTTTATATATATATATATAAAATAAAAATAAAATGTTATGATAACGTTAAGAATCACTTATCTTGATTGTTTATCAATAATAAACAAACTATCTAACTATACTCAGTATAGAAAAAGTTGATAGCAACTAAAGGACCTAAGCCAACTTCTTTGGCAAATTTCTCAACACCAGTTGCAGGAGTATCATAGCCCCAGTTGGCTCTGTTGTTGTTTAAGATTCTTTTGATTGCAGTATCACCTTTCTCTCCACTATCACTCAAGCTACCTTCAAACAACAACCATACATATCTGTGCAGGCCAGTGTCCTTTGGTGGGCCTGGAGGAACATAATCGACCAATGTCTTGATACCATTTTTAGCATTGATAACTTTGAAATTGTCAGTGTTGGCTGCACTGCTAGTGTCTAGTTTCAAATCAGTGGCTATATAGTGGCAGTACTCTGACCATTTCTTGTCTGTTCTTGAGGGAGCATCAGGGTCTGTGCATATCAAAGTAAACTTGTTGTCTTCCTTGATATTAATTTCATTAGATGAAGAGAAAAAAGGTTGGGTTAATATGACTTGAAATTCAGGTGGCGATTGGGTTTTCTTCTTTGTTAGTTGATTTCCAAAGGAAACTTGGTGGACATTATCATACTGCAAAGATAACAATGAGTTCTTAAGGACATTGATATCAATCTTGGTATTAGGAAATAGATCTTTCAAGATCTCTCCCTTTGTTAATGACTCTTCTACAGAGTTTGGCAAATTTAAAATATTTAAAGACATAATAGAAGTTTGTTGAGGTTTTTTCTGTATATATATACTATTGTTGTTACTAATTTTTCGTTGTAAGTAACTGATGGTCTTTGTATGTTGTTGTTTTTTTATACTCTTTAATAACTTGAGTTTTATACTATTCTTATAAACAGAATTTTTAAGATAACCTAATAGAGTCATTTATGTATCTTATGTATATATATATATAGGTTCATGAGTACATTTATAAAATTAACAAGTTACTAATGATATCACTTTAAAATGGTAATAACAAGGAACATAAATCAAAAAAAAAAAAAAATGAAGGTTCGTTTAATAATACGTGTATTGGTTTCCTTTTTTTTTAAGGGTACTAGAAAGTTACGAAGTGATAACAAATATGTTGATATGATCATAATAAAAATGAAACTAAAACACCTAGCTTAACCTCTTACTTGTTATCTCCGCTTGAAAATAAATGAACGGCTTTAGAAAAAAAATACTAAAACCTATCTTTTGCAGACTACACACGTGATACAGCTAATTGTGATTTTCCTCTTATTTATCCATTTCTCATATAAAAAAAAAATTTATAAGTTTACACTAAAAATAATAAGAATATTATTTTAAAAAACACATGACCATTTTAAGCTTTGTTAACAAAGTTATGTATTTATGCTATTTTTTAAAACACATGTAAACATTTTATTATATTTATTAATATTTATAGTTAACTAGTTACTGGTCGGATTTAAAGATAATATTTACTGTAATAAATAAGTGCTACCTAATAAACAAAAACAGAAAAAAAAAAATAGAATAATAAATTTGGCATATTAGATAAAAACTGTGTACCACAGTTTTATAAATAAAAATATACACAGATATTGGAGTCAAAACTATTATTTTATATACATAATTGTGTATTTATAAGAAGAATATGTTGACACACACTTTTTTTTTTTGCGTCTGTGTGTAATTTTTTACAAGTTCAATATTTTAACTCTTCGTTAAAACACCGATCATTAAAAACCATAACAAATGGTCTTTTTTTATATCATTAATTAATACATATTTTTATCTCCTACTTCTTTAACAGAGCAAAGAAGAAGTTGAGACAAAGACTTCTTTTGTAGTTAAGAAAAAAAAATAAAAATAAACACAGTGCAAGTGTTTAGTTTGTTGTTGTTGTTTTTATAAGCAATAACAAAAAGGTTACCCAATGTGAAAAATATCTTCTCATCTTTGTTTTTCTTTGTATTAATCATAACTGTTATCTAAGTAACTTGTTAACTACAATTCTAAGTAAATTAATGTTAATAATAATTATTTTATCGTTGTTTACACACTATTTTTGCTTTGATAGTAACAAAATAACAGCATTTGAAGCAAATCTAAAATAATTAAAATAAAAAAAAAGAAAAGTTACTCATTAATTAGTTGGGAAAAACTTGCAAATGGGTATCTCACATATCGTTCTTAAAAAATTAATCAAGAAACGAAATGACTGAAGCTTCAATATTAATAATATAACGTAAAGCTTATTTTTATTTTTTTTTGTAAATGAGGTTACACATTTCTTCGTTTTTAAAGTGACTCTTATTATTTATTTACTGAAGTGTAAATAATTAAGATATTGGAAACAGATATTACAGTTTATTGTTATTTTTTTTCAAAAGTATATAAACACCTATGTAGTGTTATCCTAAAATATTATTTCAGCAATTGTTTTTATTTTATATATTGAACAACTATAGCTATCATTAACAATACATATAAAATAAATTTTGTTATAACTTGAAAGAAAAATACTCTCAAAGAAACCGTATTTAAATTTAAGTAGTAATTTAAACAACTGTCGTTTAGTATATAATATATATATAAACACCAAAAATAAAATAAAATATAAAAATAACATATATAAAAAATGGGTAAAAAATTCTTATTTACTTCCGAGTCTGTTGGTGAAGGTCACCCAGATAAGATCTGTGATCAAGTCTCTGATGCTGTTTTAGATGCTTGTTTAGCTCAAGATCCTTACTCCAAGGTTGCTTGTGAAACTGCTGCCAAGACCGGTATGATCTTAGTCTTTGGTGAAATCACCACCAAGGCTGTTTTAGACTACCAAAAGATTGTTAGAGACACCATCAAGCAAATTGGTTATGATGACTCTGCCAAGGGTTTTGACTACAAGACCTGTAACGTTTTAGTTGCTATTGAACAACAATCTCCTGATATTGCTCAAGGTGTTCACGAAACTAAGCAATCCTTAGAAGACTTAGGTGCTGGTGATCAAGGTATTATGTTTGGTTACGCTACCGATGAAACTCCTGAATTGTTGCCATTGACCATCTTATTAGCCCACAAGTTAAACATGGCTATGTCTGATGCTAGAAGAGACGGTTCTTTACCATGGTTGAGACCAGATACCAAGACCCAAGTTACCATTGAATACGAAGATGTTGAAGGTAGATGGGTTCCATTAAGAATCGACACTATTGTCGTCTCTGCCCAACACGCTGAAGAAATCTCTACTGAAGACTTAAGATCTGAAATCAAGGAAAAGATCATCAAGAAGGTTTGTCCATCTGAATTATTGGACGAAAACACCAAATACTACATCCAACCATCTGGTAGATTCGTTATCGGTGGTCCTCAAGGTGATGCCGGTTTAACTGGTAGAAAGATCATTGTCGATGCCTATGGTGGTGCCTCTGCTGTCGGTGGTGGTGCCTTCTCTGGTAAGGATTACTCCAAGGTTGACAGATCTGCTGCTTATGCTGCTAGATGGGTTGCCAAGTCCTTAGTCAAGGCTGGTTTATGTAAGAGAGTTGAAGTTCAATTCTCCTATGCTATTGGTATTGCTGAACCTTTATCTATCCACGTTAACACATACGGTACTGCCACCAAGTCAGATGATGAAATCTTACAAATCATCAAGAATAACTTTGACTTAAGACCAGGTGTTTTAGTCAAGGAATTAGATTTAGCTAGACCTATCTACTTACCAACTGCCTCAAACGGACACTTCACTAACCAAACCTACCCATGGGAAATTGTTAAGGAATTGAAGATTTAAATGTAAAAAATAAAAACAAACAATAATTTAGGTTATATAATAAAAACTTCCATTATAGATTTATCCAACTTAACACAAGTAAATATATAAATATATATTAATTTTTTTCAAATTGTAAACACTAACCTTTTTTTATTCTGATATTTATATTTTTTAGCCAAATAAAAAAACAAAACATGTACAAAAGTTTTAAAGTTCAATTATGCAGCGTCATTTTTTCTAATCTCTTCATTTAAAATTGTCATCATCTCATCAAAGTTACTTTTAGCAACTGTAAAATCCTCATATTGCAGACACTGGATTCCTACTTTTGCTAACTTTATCATCTTATCAATTGTCTCTTGGGAAGTTATTAGATCAGATATCTCAGAAGAGTTATAGTCAGAGTCATCATCATCATCATCAACCCTATTGTTTGTAAGTTTTAATGATGGTATATGAGAGGCTTGGAGAGATTCATCAACAGCTTTGTCGCTTGGTGGCGATGGGAGCTTTAATGAAGAATTGTTATGGGATTGGTTTGATAAGATAAAATTTACACTAGATTCATCCAACCCTGCACCAGTTTCTTTTTTATTTATTTCATCACAATCTTCCTCTTCTTCAAATTCTGGGATGTTTTTGTTATCTTCTGTGTTTCCACTGTTTTCATACACTGAAGGAGCCTCCTCACTGGAAGCATCATCTTCCAACTGTTTCTTTAGTAGTTCTTCATCAGATAAATCACCTCCTGTCTTCAAAGGTTCTTTATATTGAAGCACTTTTTTCAAAAGCATTTTTAAAGTTTTCAATTTTTCAGCAGAACTAAACTTCTCAATCAGTTCTTTCTTATCATTTAAAGCTTGCTCTTCGCCTTCTTCCACGTCTTTGTCAATTTTAACTAAATCACTTTTTTGAAAACATTCAATCAAATCAATGTTTAGCCATAGAGAGTTCACAACATCGCTTTTATTGATTATATGTCCTGTTTCTTTAGATTGTGAAAGCAGATTTTTGCAAAATTCAACATTCTTCTTATACAATATTATGCAAAACTTTATAAAAGATTGAAAGTCATTATCTGATTTGAATTTATAAGATTCTACTTTGTCTAATAAGCCTGATATATATGTTTTGTCTTCATACCCTCCAGTAATTAATATTTCTACTAGATATAAATCAAAATAATGTGCTACAACAGTTAATGACTCATTGGTTCCTAAATCATTGCTTTCTTGGATTAATCTATTTATATTATTCATCGATACCAAGTTTGTATATGTACAGTTTGTTTATCCTAAATTTATTGGGCTTTTTCTTCTTTTTTTTGTTTTATTTTATTGTTCATGTGTTGTTATAGATGATAAATTAAATGTTCTCTATTCAAGTTATTAGGAATACTGTTATCTTTGTCTATATGAGTTCCAAAATAAACAGCTTATTAATCATAATCTACACTTACAAAGGGATAAGGCAACAACAACAGCCATAATATAAAAAAAATAAAAAAAATGAATAACTTCAAACAGGAAATTATACACGTGTATCTCTTATGGCAAAAAAAGATCATGTGATTAATGCATATATTTTTTTCTTGAGTTACGTCGATTATGTTTTCAATTATTACATTCATGTGCACGTGAGACACTTAGCAGCTTATAATATGATCGTCAATTAACCATATGTTATTTTACGCATAGCAAATAATTATAAAATATGGTCACGAAAACTTTTTTCATAAACTATAAAATTCTAACTGCACGTATATCAATAAAACATACAGTTGTTTATTGAGGCTAAAAGATACTGTTCCACAAAAAAGCAACAAAACCCACCCACTTACAATATATACTTCTAGCACACATGTTTAACGGAGAACTGAGTTACTCGAGAGACTTTAAGCAATACTCTTCGGAGGAAAATAAGGAGACTATGCTTCTGTTCTTACAAGAATTCATAGTTGCAAATGATTCCTCATTGACATTTACCGACATACTTAACAAAATACGGCAGCAGCAAGATGTTGTTGATGAAAACTCAAATACACAAGATGAAGAAAACATAAACAAACCAAACGATGTTGTTTTTGATTTTAGAATTAGCATAGATACTATGGGAAATACAGCTGTGCATTGGCTTTCAAAGCTGTCCTTGGTTAATGTGATCAAGGACATCTTTTTGTACACAAATGGTGACACAGTTTTATCAGCAAAGAACATAGCAAATGATAATGGTGAAAGTTGTCTTGTTGAGTGTATAAAATCTATAAACTCTTTTAATAGCAACAACTTTGTAACTATGTTAGATATATTTGATGAAATTGTTTTGAGCAAAAGTCAAGATACTAAAAGGACACTTCTGCATTATATTTGTTTGAATTATAATGAAAATTCAAGCGAATATTATTTACAAAGCGCTATTGAATATTGCAAAAAGAAGCTAAATTATGATAATAACAGATTCCTAGAGTTCATTGATGCAAGAGACTCCAACGGAGATACATGTCTCAATATTGCGGCCAAATTGAATTTTTACACTCTAATACAAATACTTCAAACTCATGGAGCGGATCCCTCCATTGAAAATGACAATCTCATAAAACCTATGGACTATGGCGTCGAGTATGAAAAACAGTCTACAAATGATAACATAAAAAATAAAACTAAAAAAGTCAAGTCGGAAGTCACTCCTGTTAGTTTAATAAATGATGCCATTTCTAATATAAACGAAACTTATTTAACAGAAACTTCAAAATATAAGAAAACTATAAAAAAACTAGAAAATGATATAGGAAATAAGAAAAAGGAAATATCAAAACTGAAACGAAAACTTGATGACATTGATTTGAATGATGTAGATTCTTTCAAAAATTTTCAGTTTTTAAATGATGGTCTGATAAATCAAAAGGAACTTTTGAACAAACTGTTAGACTCATTTCCCGAATTTAAACAGTTTATTGATTCATCTGATGGCCTGATTTCTTCCTCAGTTTCAAAGTCCACTAGTCCAAGCGCTGTATTAACCGAATACAAATTGCCAATACCGCTCGTTTCACAAGAGTTATTAAACTCCTGTATATCTAATATTTCACACGAAGAAGTCATATCAAAACACTCCCATGAATTAGACCAAATATCGATTGACCAATTGGATACAATAATTAATACATATGAACAGCAAAATAGGTCTATGATTGGTTTATGTGATGAATTGTCAACTTATAAAAAGAGAAAATTAGAAAAATATAGGCAACTTATTGCCAAGACTCTTGATATGGACGTTCAAGACAAAGATGGGATCGACCTGGTCATTAAAGGTATCTGCGAAGACATTTAAGTGCTTTGATCATGCGCTTTGTATAGTTACTATTTTAACAAAAGATATATGAGTAATTAATCTTCTTAAAGACCAAATTAGAGCAAAACAAGTAAAAAAAGAACATTTTTTTTTTAGTGTAATTATATATAAACAACACTCATTAAATATCATATACAGAATAAGATTTTTTATTTTGTAGGTTTCTTCCAGAAGTATTGTTTGTGAGTTTTTCTACAGCTTCTTAAACTAGATCTTCCACCCTTTAAACTTCCTACAATAAGCACTCTTTCTTCATTGCTATCTTTTTCTACATCGTAAAAGAACTCGGGATCAAGTAATTTACCTGCAGCATCTTTTCCCTGTCTTTCAATTATTTGTATTGATGGCTCGTTCTGGAGTAGTAATGTCTCACAGAATGTTTTGAATTGGGGGAGACTCAAGTGGTCTACCACAACTTTATTTGATTCGTATAGTTGCTGTAACGGAATTTGTTGAATAGAAGCAAAGGCAATATGATTGGTCAATGTGTGAACCAATTCTTTTAAAGAAATATCCATTTGGTTTACTTTAAAAAGCATATTCTCAAATGCTTGTTGTTTTGTTAGCTTCATCTTTCCATTCGTTAAGAAATTATGTGAAGATGAAAGCTTTTGTTTCTTTAAAACATTTTCTTTACCTTTCAATTCATTTTCTTCACTTGATTCCTTGATGGTTGATATTGTTCTTTTTTTGATGTATTCTTGTGAAAGTGAGTTTTGCAAATTGATGCTTGACTTTTTAATTTTCATATCGGATTTGAACTTTTTATCATCATCCTTGTTATATTCAACTACAGAAGCTAGAGGAGAAGATTTCACATGACTCAATACTGTCTTCTTTTCTACAACACCAGAATTATTTTCAGTTTTTGTTTTTGTCTCAGAGCTATATTCGGCTGTTCTCCCCTTTTCAGAATCTTCATCAGATATGCAATGCTTAATTGCCACTTCTACACTAAGGTACCCAAATGAAAATTGCACACCTGTCATGTAAGGAATGAAGCAGATTTCATTTTCATTTAAAACAAAAGAAGTTATACCCCTGGAAGAGACAATGTCTTTTTGAGCTTCATTTTCAGATAAAGAATCCTCAGAGTGATCGCTGACCGGTATTAATTCGTAAATGTTATCTTTTAACTTTCTTACTAGCTTATACTCTAGCTTTTTAGGAAAGTTGACGATACATCCGTTTCTACCGTAACATTTTAGTCTCAAAGTGTTTGAGTTAGGAAAATAAGTGACTGCTAAGTGCTGTCTGGAAATAAGGGCACTCTTTGGTTTTAACTGGTAGTCATTGATTGTTGAAGATCTTCCTAAAGTAACAGTTTTATGCTGCTCATATGATTTTACAGGTATGGTTAACTTCTGTAGGTAGTGCAAGGAGTTTTGTGATTTCTTGGCGGTTGGTTGAACAATAGAAGCATCTACTTTAGATTCAACAACTGATGAGATAATCTTGTTATCATCAGCAGCAGAAAGATCACTGTTTATTTTTTCCTCTTCAACATCTTTTGTGTTTTCTCTGTTTAAGTTGGAAAGAGGTGGAGGCATACCAAATTCATCAAAACCATTATATGTTTTTTCTTTGTCAGAAGACTTGGTTGATTCATAGATATTATCATTTTCAGAAGGTAAGACAGAACTAAAGTGGGTTTTGTTGTTATAAGAATTTGAAGAGAGCGTTTCATTTTTATAAACAGAAGACCCCATTTCAACTTCGGAGCCCAATATTGTGGAAGAGTTGCCGGCCATTTGAATACTTGTGTTGCTATTTACCACTTTGTTTCCAAAGTCACTTTGCATCACAATGTTATCTGTGTCAATAGATTGGGAGGAACCGTGATCGGACATTTCATTTATTCTTGTAAGGGGGGAATTGGTGTCCGAATTAGAGATATTGCTGGAGACACCTAATTTATTTGATATGATAACGTTATGCTTTCTTGGAGCAACAGCTAAGTTTGCAGACATGGTTAAGTATTGGTTATATTATTTATTTATTACTAGAATCAAGTATATGCTATTGATTTATTGAAAAAAGCCCGACCCTTAAATAAAAACTGGTTTGCAAATATGGGGACGCTTGTATGGATAAAAACTGGATTCTCGTTATGGTCTTGTTCTTCATGTTGTACTTTATCGATTACAAAACTACGTCAATACTGAATCAAGAGAATTTTATATGTATTTCACTGTAGATAAAAAATGAAAATGAGTTCTACATTACTGTATTATCTACTTATGTTCCTAAATGTATATATAATTTTCTCCTGTATTTTGAAATTATTCTATCTCCCTAAGTAAATATATTACCCTGTATATGAAAATAAAAGTTGCTGAAGTGCAAGGAGGGAGAGAAAAAAAAAAAAAAAAAAAAAAAAGTTACGCGACGCGTATTGAAATATATAAAAATATAAAATTTTGATGTACCGATTACAGACATCACATGACTATCATGTGATCACCATTAACTACAAAAATGTAGCAAAAAAAATAATTACTTTTTTTAAAATGTAATACAAAAAAACTCTGCTTAATACTTAATATTTCAGCCTAGATAAACATAGTTTTCAGGAAACCCACTTGAACTCACAAAAAAAATTTATATATAGCATAAAAAATGTTTTTAGATTAAATATATTTTTTTGCCACTTCAAGCATCTTATTTTTTAATATTCTTTTTCAAAATCACATTTCAAAATTTGTTAAATGTGTTACTACACTAAAAATAAACAGAATTCAAAAATATCTAGTTATTATGTATTTTCAAGTAAATAATTTCTAAATGCGTTTTGTAGTAAATACAGCTGCTTCAGGTGTCTTTTTTGAAAAGTTAGAAGCTATGGTAACATTCGAAATTATCATTAAAATCTTTAAAACGTATAATAAAATTGGTCTCAAAAATCTGAGTAATTGTGCACATATTTTTATACTTTATATTTTAAATTCTTAAATTATTAAGAAACTTGTTATTATTTAGTAAAGAGAAAAGGCAAAAACCTCATACACTAGTAATAAATAAACCAACAACATGGGTAGTATGTATAATTAAACCACATATAATTAAAGGATCAAGAGACAACTTGTCATAACAAAGAATTCATGCCACATAGTTTGTGTTTTTAGTAGAAGAGATTGAATAATGATTTATAGAAGTAGCATATTGAAGGTTTTATTCATGTACGTTAAGAAACTTGAATTGTTTTAATGATAAACTCAATGGATGAATATGATGTAATGGTGAAAGTAATGGTCATGATTGGAATGATAAATATATAAAGAGTATTATTGATATAAGGAAGAAACCATTGGTTAAAGGCTAAAAGGTAATATGAGAATAGATAGATTTTTTAGAAGAAAATAAGTGAAGAAAATTGAAGACGTCATAAGATCACTTAATGTGAAAAAATTTAACATTGATATGTTCAAAATCATAATAAAATCTGAAATGTTTATATGAAAAACAGTTATATTTTTGAGGCTAATACCACCATTTTTTATTATCTTAACTTAATAAATCAGAAGCAAGACCGGAGATATAAGAAACATAGATCTACGAACCAATCTCTATATTCTTAAACACATGTGGAGTTTCAAGGACACTTTTTGGGTTACTAACAATTTAATATATTTATATTTTTGAAAACTAAACTGAAATAAAATTTACAAACAGAAGGTACACCTTCTTTCGGTAAAAAACACAACAAAACCCACACTTTGTGTAACAGATGTGGTACTAGAGCTTTCCATATTCAAAAGAAGACCTGTGCTTCTTGTGGTTACCCAGCTGCTAAGATGAGATCTTACAACTGGGGTGCTAAGGCTCAAAGAAGAAGAACTACTGGTTCTGGTAGAATGAGATACTTAAAGACTGTTTCTAGAAAGTTCAAGAACGGTTTCCAAACTGGTGTCGCTAAGCCACAAACCGCCTAAATTAATTTAAGTTGAAATAGAAGTGTCTTTTTAAAAATAATAAATACAAATAAACACAACATTGGAAATATTTTTATCAATACTGAGAGAATATTTAACTGAAGAACGTTGTAGTAGAACTGTGTTAGTGGTTAACCATCGACATTCGAAGCAGCTTTTCTGAGTTGATGTTTTATGAAATATAAAAATAAAATAACAAATAAATTACAATAAAATTAATTTATATACAATTATTAAAAAATTTAAACTCAAAGTCAAAATTTTTTGAAACCTGAAAAAAATAAAATAAATACCTATTATTTAAGCCTTTTTTACTTATCGTATCTCGAGTTGTCTGGACTCTTTTAATTCTATTATTTTTTTGATTTCATGATGCACATATCATGGTTGATAAGAAAATCATAATTGCTGATTATTGGGAATCCAACTTTGAAAACATAACTAGAATCATTTTAGCAATGAAAAATAAATACATATTTTATATAGACAACGATTCATAAATATGTTCTATTTCCTCAAAACTAACTAGTATGTCTAGAAAATCTCTTAAAAACACTTTTAGCAGTTCATGTTTCAAAAGCAAGTGTTTCTGATCTTGAAAGATTGTCCTGGAAATAAAGACAACTAGTTGTTTTTTCCAACTTTCATCACTGATAACGATCTTACTTAATCTATCAATTATGTCGTCTCTTTGATGCCTTTCATCTTCACTTATAATACCAAGGGCTTTCTTATCTTTATCGATACTCTCCCTCGCTAGTTGCGATGACGCTTCAGTGTCTGGATTTATATAACGTCCAGGTGATTCCTTATCTATAATATTCTTAGTTTCAGAAATAGCATCAAGTTGCATTTGGTACATTTGCAAAATCTTGATGCATGCTACAGTGTTGTCACGTTTTATATTTAGATCTGTTTTGGTTCTGAATCCTTGTAGAGCAATAAAGTTGTGTGCAAATAAAGCAGTAGCAGCCTTTAAGATGTTAGTTATTGGTTCACTGTCCACATCATCAGTCTTCATCTTTGCAAATTTGCTGTCTTTTAACCTTATGAACCAGTTATCCAAAAAAATATTCAAATTATTTAGCATGCATTTTGTTAATAATTCGCACCCTTGATGTATTATAATGAATTTATCACAATCCGGTTTGTAATTAATTTTATCCTCCATTATATTGATCAAAGGCTCCATGAGACTTTCATATGATATGTTTGCCCCTCCATTAATGTAACGTTTTAATGTAGAGGTATGGTACTTTATAGGCATTTTGTGTAGGTAATTTTTTAAATTCATTTTCACTAACAAATCACATTGCAAATTAATTATATCTGCAAATAGACTAGAATTGAAGTTAAGCTTTGTGCCAATGCTAAAGATACTCTCGAACATCATTACATTGCTAAAAATAGGCTGTATAATAGACTGAAATGAAGTGGTGAAAGAAAGTTTGAACAAGTATATGCAGCAAGTAAAAATCTGCGTAAAATCTTTTTGCTTTTCACTTACTTCTATTTCATCTAGAACTTCACTATCTGCTAAAAGAAAATCAATATTTTCAAATATAGCTTCAAATATATCAAAAGTATAGATGCATATGATAAATTCAAGGTACTCCAAATTGAAATTAGGAACTTCAAAAAGGTGATCCTCCGGTTGCTCTTCCATTTCTGATTCAGATAATCCTTGGTTTTTCCTTTTTCTTCTTTTAGCAGCATTGCTTGAATAATATTCGTCATCAAAGTCATCAAAGGTATCATAGCCTGAGTTAAAGCTGGTGCTTAAGAGCGTGGTGTTTTGTTTTAAAAACAAGTTTTTGTTATTCACTTGTGAAGTTTCGGGACCAATATTATTCCATTTAGTTGTAATTACATCGTTTTCAAACTGAGAAGACTGGTATTTAGATGGAATCATAGTTAACTTAGGGTCATAAACTGAGGTTGATCTAAAAATGTATTCAAATTCTTTGAGAACCTTCTCATATAACACAAAAAATAAGCTCTTTAAAACTTCTATATCACAGGCACTGGCTCTAAAGGTGATTGACTGGTATATTAACGCAAGGAAAAGAGGCACATACTTTAGGTCCTCATCAGATTGGAGTTGTATCAAATCGTCAATCTTTTCTAAACATTGTTCTATTAATAATTCTAAAAAAGACGATAGTGACTCAGTAACCACAAGATTGCTTAATGATCGCAGAAACTCAGTACCTAGTTTTTCATGTTGTTTGAAATATTCGCATCCGCTTTTTGAAGGCTTGTCTAAGTAATAAACTACTGGTTCAGGCATTCCTGGTATTTTGTAATTTGTTAAATGCATCATTAGGTTATAATTGTCGTTAAACTTCAAGGTGGTTTTAAAATTGAAAAGCTTTTTTTTTAGCAAACTTCCAGTGGGTAAACTTTTTCTCTGTTGAGAGTTAGTCAATAAAACATCGTCATAAAAGCTTTCGTGTTTTTGAATCTTAATTGTTCTTACACCACCGTTGTCATCTTTTCTTTTGACACTGTCTGTGTCAGCAATGTCTTTCTCTTGATAATCTTCCTTTTCATCGCATGTCCCTTTAATGTTTACATTGGTATCATTATTATCCTGTAATTTTAATCTGGTGAGCGTATGCCCCTCGTTATACTCGTTTACTTTTGAATGGTCTAGAGCATCAACCTTGTTGCTTATATGCCTTGAAGGCTGTAAGTTTTCATTTGCTTTAACATTTGTATCGCTTGATTCTGTCTTCAGTAGACTTTTTTTCTTATTAGAATACAATTTCAAAGCAGATGCTGATAAGTTAATACCTTCAGATGTCGTGTCATCGACAACATCATTGGTGTCTATTGATATATGGCCACTATTATTGGCCACATTCCGTGATGCTTGTTTTAACCTTTGCTTAAGAAATGATTTTTCATCCTTCAAACTGTTAATTTGATTCTTCAAGTCACTCAACTCTTGTAAAAACTTTTCTTTTAATTGCTCTTTTTCTATGGAAAACTGCTTTTTAGTCTCTATGTTTAATTTCTCCACACTTTCATACTTTTCTTGAAGAATGGATATTTTACCTTTAGCAACGTGAAGATCGCTAATTATCTGACTGTTGTTCACTTGAGTTGAATCAACTGTTGTATTAGAAGGCTTTATCTGCGTCGGCTGTGTGTTAATAGTGTTTTTGTTGGGCAGATTCTTTTGTTTGGATCTATAGTTATCTATATAAGATAACAAAAATTCATCCTCCTCTTCACTTGAATCCATTTCTTAATATAGTGTTGCTCGCGTCAATGTGTTTAGTCGTTGTACCTGGATTATCTTCCTTTTTTTGAACTCTTTGAAATATATATAAAGCAAATTAGTTCACTAACACCCACGTCATTAACAGAATATTGTGAATGTATTTTAAAAATATATATCAATATAAGAATTAATTTTTCAATTCAATAAAGCTTATCTATTGGCGAATGTGGTTTTATTTCAATTGGTTCACCTAAATTACATGTGTTATATAATATCATTATGCCGTTAACTGAGTTAAGACATGTTTTTAAATAAAGAATTTAAACCCTAATCTTAACTCATTGAAAGAGAATTAATAACCAATTTGATTTAAACATTACATATAGTCACATGATCAAAAAGAGAAATAAATAATTTAAATAAAAGCACATGACTAAGATTCTATTTTTTTTTTT
>JAJMDK010000126.1:0-22183 GCA_030573515.1 Hanseniaspora jakobsenii
CCTGACCTGACCTGACCTGACCTGACCTGACCTGACCTGACCTGACCTGACCTGACCTGACCTGACCTGACCTGACCTGACCTGACCTGAGCTACCTTATATGACTTGTATGACGTATTTGTGATATGAGTTATTTGTGATATGTGGTATGTGGTGTGTTTCATGTTTTGTGATCTAGTGTAACAAGTAATGTAACTTGTTGTCTATTGTGTCATGTGATACCATGTATAGTCTGATATGTCATGTGACTTAGTTTGTGTCATGTGGTCTATTATGCTTTTCATAATTATATATGTATCATTTGATGTAGTCATTATTGATGTGATTCTATTGATCTACTCTAATAATATATAACCGAATGTATCTTTGTATGCTGTATTATGAGCTGCTTTATACCACCTTGTATATTATGTACTATTTTGTGTTAAGTGAAGCGATGTCTACTTAATGGATCTAATATGATAAACTGTAACTACGTGTCATGTGTTATGAATTAACATGTGTTTTCTTTTATGTTTTACAGATTATTGTTTATACTGTCTTGTGATGTTATATTATGCAATGTGGGTTTTTATCACATTCAAACACTGCATCATGTTGTTTGTAATACTGTTACTTAAGATTTTAATAATAGTATCTACGATGTCATATAATACAATAACTCAAGTTGTGTGCAATATGTCCCATATTATGCAATGTTATTCAATACGTTGTCATTTGGTATAATTTACTATAGTGTGTATTGTTTTGCTTCTGTTATATAGTATAGTCGTTAATATTTTAATATAGCGTAAAGTAACACAGTGTGTTGGTGTTAAATTACTTGATTTTAGTTGTATACATAACGATAACACATTATTTAGGTAAACACACCTGTTAAAAAAACATAACTCCAATTTCTATATCTTAGTCATTATATTAAGCAACATCTAATACATAGACTAAAATGATATAAGAACAAATACGTGAAAACAGCAAGAGTAGTATTAGCAAATTTATAAAGTTAATGGACGGTTTTTTGTAACAGTAGAATTAATATATACCTAAATTCAAAATCAAAAACCGTTGTTCATCAGATAAACTTACTATTTGTAATCTATTCAATATTATACTAAAATAGTGTGTTTATAAAAACAAGCACATGTCTTGTTTATAATACTTACAAATTTACACTACCTGTATAAATTAAACAAACATGAATACCTAAAAGTCAATTACAAATTACTCTTCTTGATCTGTCGCTATTAATAAAACGCTTTTTGTTATAATTAATTTGCTCATTCATACAGGTAATATTTACTGTCCACGTGAACTCACTCTCTAAAATATGTGACGCATTTATATGTTTCTAAAAATATGCAAGTTCACGTGTATACCAGTTATGAACGCATTTATTCTGCTGACAAAACATATTGTGTTGTCACGTGTTTTTTCTTATTCCATTGGTGTAAAAAATTCATGCAAAAACAAATTTACTGCTTTTTATTTATTTTATATTTTTACACATTAATGATTTATTTATTTTATATTTTTACACATTAATGATTTAATTATTTTATGTTTACATTTAAAGATATTACATTTTTATACATTAATAAAAAATGTAAACAAACACATTAAATCACGTGATCAGTATTGAATTAAACTTTGAAAATAGTATAAGTTGTCAAATAGAAGATGTAGCTACAATGCATGTTTAAAACTAAAATAATCAGTAAAGAACATATAGATAATTATAGCTTATCTTAAGCAAAAAAAGACAAAGTGTTCAACAGCAAATATATTGAGAGTTATACAAACTTTTTCGTTGCTATCGCTGCTTGTTCAATGTGATTGCCTCACCTTTTTAGAAGTCGCACTTAGAACAACAACGAATCATTTCAAACTAGGTGAACAAATTAAACTGTTGACTTATAACTTTTATATATTTGTAAAAACTTTAAAAAAGCTTTTTTATCAAAGGCAGATGAAGGTGTCTATTGGAAAGTAAATTGACACAACTATATGCCTATGCTAAATATCAAAGGTTATTGAAACCATGTGCTACGTAATACACGTGACTATATATGGGGCAGCAATAATTGGCTCAAGTAAAATTAAGAAATGTATTCCACAATTTTATGCACGGTAACCTATCTAAATACAGTTGTGCATTTTAATTAGAGTTAAAGGAAGACACAAAATACATATCAGTACCAACTTTACTATCTGCTCTTTTTTAAATAAAGAACAGTCTGAATAACATTAAAAAGACTTCAATAAGACCCATACCAAGTCTAGTACAAGACACTCAAAATTGGTGAATTTAAAATCATCATTTATAAACATAAGCTAAGAATAAACCCAAAAGATACTGCACATATAAACACATGTCTTCTTCAAATATTAACTCCATAGATGTTGACTTTGATGATTCAAAGGGATATACCACAATTGATAAAATATCTTCTTCAAAGATATTAGCAAAAAAGGAAAAACTCAAAGAGTTATTATACTCTATGGGATTTTCGAAGAAGACTGAACACGATGGTATTTTTAATTCCAGATCCCTTTTAAATGAAGATTACAATATCACACAAGTGTACAACTGTATAGACTTGTTAATGGATTTTATAAGTACCCTAAAACAAAATAATTTGATATGTTATGATTATTTTGCTGCATTTTTAATTTTGATTAAACTATACCATATCCAGGGATATGTGTCTCTTTACGTGAATTTGAAAAGCAGTATATCTAAAGGATATATTGAAAAAGACTCTAGTACAAACTGGAAAAAAGCGCAGTACTGTTTTCAATGTGCTAATGGTCTTTCCAAAGTGCTTACTGAAGAGCTGGCACATCTAAAAGAAGGAGAGAATAAATTAGATATAGTTTCTCTTATGAAAAAAAGTTCTTCTATATTTATGTACAACATCGCTTATCAAGAGTTTGCATACGTGGTTTTTGCATTATTCAGGACACAAAATAATATTATTGAAAATGTTAGACAAAATGATTCAGTTATAACTGAAGATGCAATCAATGGTGTCAAATACTCCACATTAGTGAAAATGCTGAGGAAAATTACAAACACCTATGAATGCACTAAAAATGAATACATAGCAAAATCACAAGACATTAGAGCATTTTTTGAATACTATTTACCTGCTATGACATATCTCTTTCAAGGGCTCCATAGCTTTGTGACTGAAAATGAAATAGGAAAGAGCTGTGGTTTTGTAAATTTGGCTTTGACTACTTTAAAATCTAACGAACTAATTGAGCCTTTACTTGTTCCATTTGAAGATGAATACCAGAGCTGGAAAGAACAGGAACTAGAAAAACAACCAACAAAGAAAGCGAATATTTTTAAAAGCAAAAAAGCCGTTTCATTGATCAGTAATACTAAAAATAAAATCAAGAGAGTCTCTCCTTCTGCACGAAGTTCACTTGAAAAAAGTAATAATAAAAATCTTGTTCTCTCAGATGAGTTGTTAGTCCTTGCTTTGAAAGAATTTGTAGCACCCTTGATATATCTGTTGAAATACAGATTTGAAAAGTACAATAATTTTGTATCATTTGAAAAAATTCCACCCGTAGGCGAACTAACTTCGAACTTACCTTCAACTCAATTTTGCAATGATATCTCAGAATTACTAAAAAGTTCAAAATCAATAGAATGGGGATTTTGCAACTCGCAATTAACCACACTAGCCACACCTTTTGATCAGTAACGGTCATGACTGTTATATTATTATTTAGTTCTCTTATCATAACCTAAATTATATACTGGAAACTTGATGTCGTTAAAAAAACAAAAAACTAATGCCTCAAAGTGTGTCTAAATTTCTTACTTTTTGAGGGGTAATAGAGATACCTTGATATAATTAACATCTATTTAGCACTACATTTGTATTTGAATGTGCACTGGTTCTACATAAAGTCTTTTTATATAACAATCTTAGATAAAACAGTTGAGTCTGTATTACATATGTATGCTACCGCGAACAATAAGTTTTGCATTAAAGACAGGTCACACGACCAATATTAAAATTAAGCAGGTCTTTCACATGGTTATATAGTAGAATTTATAAATTTCAACAAAAATGGAAAACTGTTTAAATTCAACTCGAGGCACCAAATCACAGCAATATTAACAATTTTTGTCTGTAATATTAAAAAAAAAAAAAGAAAGTTCGATTTTTATAAAATTTATATATTCTTTCAGGTTTTACTGAAGAAGTAAACAAAGACAAAATTATTTCAACAATACAAGGAGCATATATTAAGAACCGTTGTAAGATTACTAACCACAAAAGAAAAAAACCAAAGCAAAGTTATAATACAAATGTCATACCCACGAGTTCTTGAAAGAGGAGATGAGTTTCTTTCTGAGTACCCCAGAGACACTAGGCTTTGGAATTTTTACTGTAAGAGCACCATGTATTTTACAGTATTTGTGACAAAGTCCTTTTTAAACATATTTTATAAACCAAAGCTTCAGGGACTAGAGAATCTTGATGCTGCAATGGAAAAATCCAAAAAGGAAAATAGAGGTCTTATGACAGTTATGAATCATATGAGTGTGGTTGATGATCCTTTTGTATGGGGAGTTTTACCTTTTTCATTTTATATCAAGCACGGCAGCACATTCAGATGGTGTCTTGGGGCTTCCAATGTTTGTTTCAGTAGTCCAGGAATTGCCAAGTTTTTCTCCTTAGGTCAAACTTTGAGTACTGAAAGATTTGGACGTGGCCCATTTCAAGGTTCTATTGATGCTGCCATTAGACTCTTATCCCCAGATGACACTCTAGACTTAGAATATATTCCACAGAACAGCCAAAAGACACAGAATAAGGAAATTTCAACTGGAGAACACAATTTACTGAAAATATTAAAACCGAGTGAAATACCATCTGGACTTTATAAACCACCAGTTTTGAGAGAAAAGCCAAGCTGGGTCCATGTATATCCCGAGGGATTTGTTTTACAACTTGAATCACCATTCAATAACTCCATGAGATATTTCAAGTGGGGAATTACGAGATTGATATTGGAAAGCACCAAAGCACCAGTTGTTGTACCTATGTTTTCCACCGGTTTTGAAAAGATAGCTCCTGAAAGCACAGCTGGAACAAAAGTGGCTAGATACTTACCTACCAACTTTGGAGCTGAAGTTAATGTTGCTATAGGCAAGCAAATTGCTGAAGAAATTATTGAAGGATTTAGACAAGAATGGAGAGATTTATGCAACAAATACCCTACCAGTGATGGCGATCTCAATGATGATTTGAAGTTTTCAAAGGAAGCACAGGATTTAAGATCACGAGTTGCATCAAGCTTGAGAGAACATGTTGCTAATATAAGACATGAGATTCGGAAATTTCCACTGGAAGATCCTAGATTCAAGTCACACACTTGGTGGAAAAGATACACTCAGACTGAAGGAGAGTCTGATAAGGATGTTAAGTTCATTGGTCAGAATTGGGCCATAAGAAGACTACAAGGATTCACTGATGAAGTAGATGTTGAAGATTACAGCAGTAAATAGGCACTCATGGCTTTCCTATTATATTAATATGTTCAAGAAAGAACAATATAGAGACTGATTAGTTCATATGCTGAAACACATATAATCTTTTTAAACATATTTATCAAAAAAAGCTTCCCTTGTATATACATAATTCACCGTGTAAATATGCACTGCAAATGACCTTTACCTTGTGTAAAGAAAAAAAAAAAAGTATTAGCACTTAATAGTTGCACTCTTCATATTCAATTAATAAATAAAAAAATATATATAGCTACACCAATTAATAAAAGTTACAATTATATCATCTCATTTTTGTATTATTGACTTTTGAGGAGAACCTTAACGAATTCATTGTTTCTGAATAGCTTCTTGATGAAACGTTCACAAACATCAATGCCTTTCCATCTCCTGTTAAATAGTTCTGAAGCATATAAGTCAACTTTGAATTTCTAAATGGAATATGCGCAGTTTTTATATTTTTAGCACTAGATAATGAGTGAATAACATCACCCAAGCAACTGAGCGACTTGTTTATCGCCTGTGTTTCTCTCAATCTGTCTCCTGTTGCTTGTGATTTGTTCAATCGCTCACTTCCTGCCAAGTCAATAAGATTCAAGACTCCCTCACATGTTTTAGAAGTAATGGAGTTTTCACCTAGAAGACGCAACGTAAAAACAGAATGGGATCTGGAAGAATGGTCATTCTCCTTAGTGGCCGCAGTCGCTCTATTTTTTAATGCTCCTCTTAGTATTTCTTCAGCATTGCATTCACCATCAGTGATATCTATTTCGTGGACATTAGTGAGTGTAGTCTTACCGTCTGGATGATGTCTTATATCGATTTTTTTATTTTTTATATTTCTAGTAGCAAAATTTCCGGGTTTTGCTTGATCATTGTTTGAAAAAAGGTCAATTATGTTTTCATTGTAAATTTCAACAAATTGCATTTTTACCTTATACTGCCAACCCAAGCTTTTTAAACTTTCAATCCATGTATATATGTGCTTTAAAGTAGATGGAATAATCCCATCACCGGGGTGAAGCATAGTGTATGTTTTTCCTGATCCTGTTTGGCCATATGCAAAAATGCAAACTTTGTATCCATCCAAAGAACTTTGAACTAGCTGACTGACCTCTTCAAATATTGTTTCGTTGCTAGCCTTTTGGTCAAAGATCTTGTCAAATGTAAAGACTGATTTGTTTTCATTGGAATTATCAGTGTCCCTTTTTGACGGAGAGCTTAAATTGCTGTTTCTTAAACTAGCAGGCATTTCAACTTCCAATTCTGCTCGATCAAAGTTATTTATGTTATGTTCAGTTATCGATTCGTCGGGATCGACTTTATTAATATGTTGCATCATGAACTGTGGATTAGATTCAGGTTTTATTCTACAGAAAACTCTGATATTCCCTCTTAAATCTTGGAGTTTATTGTGAAGGGTTCTTCTTGACATCTCCTTTTCCTGGAGTTGATCTTTGTGGTATTGAATGCTTCCAGAGAGAAGCTTTATTTGATTGTCACATATCTGCAGTTGACTTTGCAATTGATTATACTTGCTCTGCATCTGTTCATACTGTCTTGCAACTACTGCACTCTCTTCTATTTTTTGAATTCTCTTTTCCACCACATTGTCTAGATGTTTTTGTTGTTTTTCAATATCCTTTTCTAATTCGTTAGTCTGTCTTATTAAATTGTTTTGTATGTTAGACTTTAGATTATCAACTTCCTTTGATAGTTCTCCATTAGCAAGTTTTAGCCTTTCAGATTCGCTTTGAAGATTTTTAATGGTATC
This sequence comes from Hanseniaspora jakobsenii, assembly GCA_030573515.1. Classification (NCBI taxonomy): domain Eukaryota; kingdom Fungi; phylum Ascomycota; class Saccharomycetes; order Saccharomycodales; family Saccharomycodaceae; genus Hanseniaspora; species Hanseniaspora jakobsenii. Next base: position 7,308 of record JAJMDK010000126.1, read on the forward strand.
ATTTTTAAGAGTAGTCATTTCTTCATCTAATTCCTTTTGTTGTTTCAAAAAGTCTTCTTTAGATTCAAGGGAGGCTCTTTTTAATTTATTTTCCTTCTGAAGAGCACTAATTTCATCTTTAAGTGTATTCAAGTCTGCATTGTATTTATCTTTGAGATTTTCCTGTTCCGATTCTAAGCTTTTTTTCTTATCGTTATAAATATCATCATTTTTTTTTAATATCTCCTCTTCATTTTTAACTTCTTCTTTTGTCATTTTATTAATATCTTTATCATATAGATCAATGATAGAATTGTATAATTGGTCAAGTTCCTGGCTATATTTTTTGGCCTCTAGCAGCACATTCTGATGCATTTCAATTTTAGGCACTATATCAAAGTCAAGTTGTTTTTGAAGCTCTTGACACTCCGCTTCAACCACATCATGGTGCTTTTTGATTTGCTCATACTCCACCACCAAATTGTTTAATTCTTCTAAATTTTCCTTATAGAAGGAGTTCATGTTGATGGTAGCAATGTTTTTATCACTCTCGACGTTGTTATTGATCTTGATTTTTTTTTTGTTGCCGCTGAGATCATGCAGCTTTGTTGGGGTCTTTAACCTGGATACTATAATTTTATCAAGATTATTAGTGAAGTCCTTTTTCATCTCTGAAAATGGTCTCTTCAAGTCTTTATTATTTTCTTCCATTGTTAACTAAACGTTTTGAATATATAGCAGCCTCCAAAAATGTTAATATATTTATATATGTATACTTAAGCACCACTACTTAAGTGATGTCCAATCTAAAAGAAAACTAATTAATAGCTGTAAACTTTTTGAGGATAGCAAAAGTTATCTGTATATAGATTTAGGTTCCTTTATGATATATTTCTATCATAATAGAATAAACAGATTAATTCTAAATATGTAGTAGTTTACACCGTTAGTAAGTGTCTTTTTGGCGTTTCAGATAAGTTTCACTTGTGTTTATGGTATAGGTCGATTTGACGAGAGAAAAATAAACAGTTTCCGTTATTAGCAGCACGTTTTTTTTGATATTTTTTGTGAGCAGTTTTTTATTTTACAATCAGACAAAATAAATTAATAAAAACGTGATTACCATTTATTAATGTCACGTGTACATTTCTTATATGTAATTATCTCACCTGAAAATACACTCTTCCAGTTTGTTTTCTTCGTAAAAGTGATACTTGGAGAGTTGTAACAGAACGTGTCATTACTTCCACTGTACATAAAATAAGAGTATTGAACTAATGGTGGATTCTAATAATATCTGATTTCTTTCTAGTGGTAATTTTAATGGACATTTAGATAGAATTAATACAAAATAGTTTCATTAAAAAAAGTGCAACTATATCACGTGCATAACATGAAAGAGTTTAACATCTTTATCATGTGACCTTTCTTTTTTAACGGATTTAAAAAAAAGAAAAAAGAAAAAAGAAAAAAAAAATTTCTTTCTCTCTTTCTTTTTCTCTTTCTCTTTTGGGATATTGATCAGAGAGATTTTACTCTAAAAAGTTTCATTACTCATATTTTGAGATCTCTTTGTAAGTAGTGCTATAATTCATTACAACAGTGTAATAAGAGAAAAGGTACATGTAATCTTCTTAATACATGCACAAGATAATGAAAAAATAAAGTAAATATATACATGTTAAAGAAGTTTAATTAGAGAACCAAACCTAAATAATAAAGTATCATTATTTTTAAACACATCTGTTCAAAGAGGTATCGAAAAACAATCCAAATTTATTGAATAATTTATATTAATTGTTACTGAGTAAAAAACTAGAACGAACATTATAAGAGTTAAATATATCAATACAGCTTTTTTACAAAATTAACAAAACAAACAGACACTGTTATTCTTATTGCATATATTTTCACTATTTGAATAATTGAAAACAGAACATCTACAATTGTATAAAACAATAAATATATATCTAAAAAATATTGACAGACTTTAAAACCATAAGGTACATATAAACCACTGAACTAGGAACAATAATAATAAATACTTTAGCAAATAATATTTAGAAATAAAAATGACAGAAAGTAAGAAAATAAAAGTATCTATACATAAAAGAAAGCTTGGAAGTGATTCCAATAACGCTGATAACAACAAGCTCAAGCTAAAGAAAAACAATACCAAAAAAGAATCTGAAGAGACTAGTGGAGAAGACTCTTCAAGCGATTCCAGTTCAAGCAATGAATCCATGGAGGAACAAGAATCATCTGATAATGGCGAATCGGAAGGAGAAGAGTCATCAGATCTAGATCTAGAAAATATGGAAAAGACCAATGTAGTCAAAAAACAAAAGAAGATGTCCAAAAACGATGATGGTGCTGAGCAGTTTAGTTCTGCAATGTCTGCCATTTTGGGGTCACACTTGAAACAATACGAAAGAATTGATCCTGTTATGGCTAGACAGAAGAAACTTTTGGAAAAGAATGAACAAGATAAGCTTGACGAAAAGGCTAGAAAGCTTCTTGCCCGTGAGAAGAAGAAGTTCTTGTTGAAATCAAGAAAGATAGATTTAGTTTCCAGCGAAAACCAGGAAGGTGAAGTTACGAAGATGCTTGAACAAGAGAAGAAGCTAAGGAAGATAGCCCAAAAGGGTGTAGTTAGATTGTTCAATGTTATCACAGCTACTCAACTCAAAACCGAAAGAGAAGTTAATGAAAAGCTACAATCCACACATATCAAATCTGCGATCCACAAGGAGAATGAACAAAGCAAATTAATCTCGGAAGTTTCAAAGGAAACATTTTTAGACTTGGTAAAGGCTGCTGGTAATGAAGATGAGGATGACGATGACTTATTTTAAAAAAAAAAAAGATTTTTCAGCAATATAATTTTTTTATTCTTTCTTTTTCTTTTTCTTTTGGTTTTTTTAAGTCTTCAGTTATTTCTTTCATTATAGTTAAAAAGAATTGATGCATTATCTGTCTTTAATAAATTAATTATATAACTAAGTGTAATTATCTATGTGTCTGCATAAGCCTATGGTATCTTGCTCTTACTATCTTAATCACCAAAAATTAAATTTTTTAGTTTACCTACATCAGATCAGTTCATAAGTCAATGCGCTGACTCTATTTTAGCAGATGACACTTGCATATATGATATTACTCAAAGTTATTATCACACTATCATTGTATATATACATTATAATAAGTAAGATTTTAATAAAATTAGTTAACGAACTCTCTTTATTGGAATAATCTTCCATCTAGTGAAATTCAAAAAAAAAAAAAGGAAAGAAGTTTGATTTTTTTCTCTCTTAAACTCACAAACTAAATTGGTAATTCATAAAAAAAGAAAATTAACGAGATTAAATAACGAGATTTTTATTTATTAAAAATTAACGAAATAATTAATCTAATCCTTTTGTTTAGACAATTTTAAAAAAATTAAAAAATTTAAAAAATTTAAAAAAAATCAATGCAATATCAGTTGCCTTTCTTTGTTAATGACTAAGTTTTAATGAGCAAATCTCTAATTTCATTTTGCTTATCAAATACAATATTAATAATAATTAAAAGCTTAAATATATGAATCTGTAGATAAGGTTTAAAAAATTTCGATGATAATTTAACGCTTTCTCATCAAATGGATTATGAATCGAAACATTGGAGGGGAAGATAAGAATTCAGATTCAATAAAGATAATTAATAAAGATCTATCTAGAATTTCATCTATATATATATAAGTAACATGTATCTTAAATTCATGCAGTCATGGATTATAGCATCGAACATTAGAAGACTTAGAATTTAATAAAGCATTTATAATTCATCTTCTAAATGATTTATTATTAAAAAAAAGAAACATTGTCAGATACAAAACCATTCACAACTAGTTTTATTTAGGAACTGAGGTAGATTAGATACCTTAAAATACAACAATTTCAACACAAAAAAAAAAAAAAGGACAATAGGAAACAAAATGCTTAAACATTTAAGATCTAATGATCAAATTGAAAAAGACGTCGCTTTGGAAGCTGTTTTTTCCAATGATCTAAACAATTTAAAATCTATAGTATCTGCTCAGGACAAGGACATCTTAAAGCAGACTTTAGAACTGGAACAAGAGAAAGAGCCCACAACATCCTTTGAAAAGTTTTTAAAGAAACTTGAAATACCTCATGAGGGAAAAGTAGTATCTTCCCTAAGAAATCCAGATCTTGAACCAATAAAATTTGAAAATCAAACTTGGGGCTTCTGGTCTATGCTGGCATACTGGGGTCTTCCAAACTTCTCCATTCCCACCTTTTCCACCGCCATATCCTTCAATGCGCTTGGTCTTAATGCTAAAGAAATCATCATTGCCTTAATTATTGCAAACCTTATTGTCATAGGAATGTTGATTCTTTCTGCCAATAACGGTGCCGATTTTCACATAGGGTTCGGTCTTTCTCAAAGAATGACTTATGGAATAAAAGGAGCCTATTTCGGTACCATCATCAGAATGGGTCTTTCCTTTGTTGCATTTGGTTACCAAGCCTGGGGTGGTGGCCAACTGGTCAACATGATCTTAGACTCCTTTTCACATGATTTCTTGACTTTCAACGGGTTTTCACATAAAAATGGGATGGATGCTAAGGGTCTGGTAGGATTTGTTGTATTTTTTGTATTATGTTGTTTTATGTCATTGATTCATCCTAGAAAGACAGCAAAGGCCTCTTTGATTGCATGTATTGCCACTTTCTTTGGAATCTTGGGGATGTTCATATACTTGAGAAAGACTGCTGGCGGTCCAGGTGTTCTATGGTACTCTAAAGATCAAATGTCAACAACAGACAGAGCTTTCACTTGGTTTTATGTTATCACAATTTGGATCAGTGGTGTCGCTCCTGCTATATTGAACGGTAATGACTATCAACGTTTTACCAGAAGCAATGACAAATTTAGAATATCAGTATCCTTAGTCTTTGGAATTTTGTTTGGTGCTACATTTGTTGCCACTTTTGGTTTGATATGTTCTTCATGTTGCATTTCTTTGTATGGTCAATCTTACTACCTACCTTCACAAATTGGAGAGCAATGGTTGAATGATAAGTATTCTTCAGGAGCAAGAGCTGCAGTCTTTTTCTTAGGTCTTTGTTTTACTTCATCTCAGCTCATGTTGAACATGACTCAAAATGCCTATGCTGTGGGTATGGATCTTGCGCTATATGCTCCAAGATACTTTAATGTTAAAAGAGGAACTTTACTTTGTGTTATCATTGGTGGATGGGCTACTTGTCCATGGACATTTTACACAGGGGCTTCCAAGTTCTTGACAGTAATGAGTGCCTTTGGGTTGTTTGTTACACCATCTATTACATTCCTGTGGTGTGATTACTATATTATTAGAAAGAGACTTTCTTTGATTGACTTTTTCACTACATCCCCTTCAGGGACTTACTGGTACCACAAAGGTGTTAATTACAGAGCCATAGTTGTAGCTATTATTGGTATCACAATAGGGATTCCAGGGCTTTATTACACATGCTATCCTGAAAAGTCATACAATACTGGAATGTTGAGATTATACTACGGATACTTTTTGTTTGTTCCTATGATAACTATTCCTTTGTACCTATTAAGTTACAAACTGTTCCCATATAAGAATCCAAGAATTGGTGAATGTGACCCTATTGATTACTTTGATTGCTTTAGCCCAGAAGAATGTGCTAAATATGGAATGGTCAAATTCCAAGGAAAACTTGACCCTTACGCTATTATCGATGGTGAAATGGATCCTCTTATGAATTTAAATAATGACAAAGAGTCTGAATCTTCAGTAAATGATGAAGAAGTTGTCATTGAGAAAAAACAATAAAATGATGAGTTGAAACATTGGTGTAAATGTTAAAAAAAAAAAAAAATGAAAAAAAAAGGTCCAATAAAGATTATTCAACATCTTATATATTATCTTATCATTATTTATTTATTATCATTTGTTTATTAGGTAACTAGAGTATATATAAAATTCTATATTTGCTTTAATCTATCGTAATGGTAGATTTATGTGTTCATTAGATTCAAGACAATATTTTTAATGTATTGAACCCAAAAGATTTGCTTTAAAAAATATAAGACATATTTAATTCAAAAAGATAAAGATCTGTCTTGTTTAATGCTTTTATACTCTTTTTATCAAGCTGTTGCATTGCTGATCCCAAACTACTAAGTACACCATCAATAAACTAATTTAATTATTATTAATAATATCACTTGCCATACATATTCACAAAATTATTAATCTCTTTGGTAGACATTTAGATCGTAGAGTGCATACTAACATACTTTTCATACCGACTTCTGGATTCCAGAATAACAATTTCATAGAAGCAATTATTGACTTTATACTTTGTAATAGAAACAACAAGTCAAAAATTATGCTTTTAAACTACTCATTTATTCAAAATAGTAAAGAAGAAGACAAGTTTTTCATGTCTCAAAACCTTGATAAAGATTTACTTTCAAATATAAATAAAATTAAATATAATAATTTTGTGACCTGTGACAACTCTGTCAAAATTACAGACATCAAAAAAATTACAATCCGTGATAGTTTAACGGTTAGAATAGGCGTTTGTCGCATGCCTGATCGGGGTTCGATTCCCCGTCGCGGAGTTTATTTTTTGCTTTTTTCAATTTGAAAAATTGATTTTTTTTTTGATTTCTCTTCAGACCCCATAGAGACGCCAAAACTCAATAAAACGATTATATCAATGATGATGACAAAGCTTACGAAATACTAAACCAAAAATCATATTAGATTAAGCAAATGTTAAAAAAGAAACAAAGTAAATATATAGATTGGGTATTTATATATGATTATTTTATAAGAAAAAAGAAAAAAATGAACACAATATCAGTGCACATTCATTCTTTTTTAGGTACTTGTTTTTTTATATTTTAACAATCAATCAAGGAAACAACTTCTAATTGGATAGGAATACATTGAGAACCAACAAATTCATCATATAGGTTGTAGAATCCATCACCACTTAAACATTCGTAGAAAATATCATTGTCACCTAAGGACAATAAACTCTCTGGGGTGATACTCCAACCGGCAGCGTAGATACTGCCTTCAGCTGGCCAAGGACCATTGAATTGGAATTGGTGAGAGGAAACAATAGAACCAATCTTGTCAGAAGAATCTCTCAAAATACCATCCTTCAAAGTCATGGCTAAAGTGGTGTTGCTTTGACAGGAAACGTCATCAAAGAAGTCTGGCAAAGTGGCAGAACATTCACTCAAGGTGGTGTTATAGCTGGTGGTGTTAACCTTATGGGATTGGTTTAAATAGAAAGCAGTAGTGTTTAAGTAAGTTGAGTTAGCAATGGATGAGTTACCATAGAAACTAATGTTGGAGAATGAAGCATTGACAAATGATCCATTGAAGGTAAAGTTGTAACCGTATTGGGCGGTTTCGTTTAAAGCAGTAGAGTTGATGCTCAAGGTGGCGACAGAGGTGGAGACAATAGTCTTGGTTCTAGTCAAGGTGGTGGTTTTGATATCACTATCGGAAGTGGTGGATGGAGAGGCAACAGCTCTAACTTGGCCGACGATAACATCAACAGCTTGAGTTGGAGCAATCAAGTCTCTCTTGGCCTTGGTTGTAGAAGATTGAGTAGCACTAGTGGTTTCATTTAAAGTTACAGTTCTGACAGCAATACCAAAGGAAGAGCTGAAATCAGTGAACCCACATTGGTAAGTGTTACTTGGGGTTAAAGTGCTCCATGGTTTTCCTGGTTCATAAGGAGACTTAGTGGTTGTAGAGGAAGAACTAGAGTGCTTGGTGGAGGATGAAACCTTAGAAGAAGAGCTGGAGTGCTTGGTAGAGGATGAAACCTTAGAAGAAGAGCTGGAGTGCTTGGTAGAAACTGAAACTACTGAGGTAGCTTCAGACTTTGATTGGGAGGATGAGTGCTTGTGGGAAGCAGCGGATACAGCCTCAACAGCTAATAAAGTGGATAAAATTAATGATTTGATTTGCATTTTTTGTTTGTTTATTAAGTTCTCAATTGATTTGTAAATGTTAAAATTTTATTGTTGATTGATGATGTTGATTAATCTGTTCAAAAAAGTATATTAAAATTTTTTTATTTAATCGCGGAATTAAGGGTTTAATGAAAGTATAGGGTCAGTTAGGTTATTAAAAAAAGATCAAAACGAAAGGTCTTTTAAAGATAGTTGTTTATTAAAAGTTTTAGTTAGTTTTAGTTTTTATGAATTTTCTTAATGGTTTTCAAGTTAACTCTTCTTCTTTATTGATTTCAATATCTTGTTAAGTTGTTAAATTGTAATTGATTAATTCAAAAACTCTGTTTATTTTAAACAACTGACGTAAAACCTTTAATTATTAATTAACAAACCGTGTTTTTTAATTAAGGGGTCGTTGTAATCAAACTTTTAAAAGTCTTTGCAAAGTCGAAAACAACAAACTTTATTATGTTGATCTTCTCTGAAAGGATTAATCTGGAAAATTTTTATTATTTTGTATTTTTCGTTAATTATTTTTTTTCACATTTTTAAATAAAAAAAAAAAAACAAACTTTTTTTTTTCGGTGTCTCAAGAATAAGATCCTATTCAACTGCTGCTTCCCGTTTAAAGCTCTTAGAAAATATATAACAAAATACAAAAATATTTGGATGTGGCTCTTCACCGGGGGGTTATTTTTCCTATTTTCTCTTAGTGTCTGACTAAGGAAAATGAGAAAGGGGGTTTTCTAAGAGCAAACGTACAACACATAAATATTTTTTTTTGTTTAAAACAAAAAGGGCTGGTAGAAAACTTGTAAGGTAGACTCTAAGTAAACACAAATATTTTTCAGGGACTTTTTTTATCAACCCTTTTACACTAAGAACAGAGCAAAATGATAAAAAATGCTATACACTGTAAAAAAAACCTATGTAATGCACGTGACTCAATAGTTTGTTGAAACTATATATATGATACTATTTGATAGGGATGGCATCAGTCTTTATTAGTACTAACCATGTCATAAAAAATTAAAATGAAAATATACATAATTCTAGCATTATCATATGCCAACTAAAAGAGCAGTATGTAAAAATGGACTAGTGTAGCTTGAGAATTGAACAAAATAAGACAACAACGGTCTAAGCGAAAAAAACACATTTTAAAAAATTGGGGAAGGGGTAAAACAAAGTTTAAGTCTGGATCTTGTTGTCTAGTGGAAAGTGTTCATTAATTAATGGCTTATTGTCATTATCCTCATTACTGCTAACTTTTCTGATGTCTTCACCACCATTTCCAGCTCTATTTTGATGTGAATTGTCAGATGCATTAACGTTATTAGAAGCAGCACCACTAGCTCCATTTTCACTGTTTTCAACACCCTCTTCTAGTCTGGAGTAGCTTTCAGAAGTAGCAAAGTCTTCGCCTCGTAATAATGAAGTAGTGTATATAACGTAAACTGCATATATGATCCCTGGGAAGAAACGGATCATTGTTAGTAAGACCACTATAAGAAAGTCCCTCGTCAATAATCCCTGTCTTAAGTACACACCTAGTGGAGGAAACAAAAATGATAGTACAATCAATAGCGTGTCGTTTTTTGTTAATGATATAAATGGAGTTCTTTCTGTGTTAGCTGTCATTCTTTTTATAGGGCTCGTTATTTTTATTTAAATTATTTTTTTGGGTATAGGATATGGTCGAATAGAGTAGACACTTGTATCTTGGTTCAAAAAGTTGATATAGTGAAATTAAATAAAGATACTATCAAGATGTAAAAATCGTTTATTGCTGGGATTGTTTAAACTTTTATCTGTAGATTTAATTTTCTCTTTTTACAAAATTTCATTTTATTTTTCTTATCCCTTAAAAAAAAAAATTAAAACTAAAAGTAGATAACCCATTTCTGAGTTTTTTTTTTATTTGAAAAAATTTATTCCTCGACTGGCTCCAGTCTTGACAGAGATGCACTTTTAAAAAATAATAATCGAGTTTGTAAAAGCAGAAGTAACATATAAGTTGAAACATCTTCCTCCTATGTAAAAACTTGCTGTATAGTTTAAAATATGGTCCAAATTAAATACAATCACTTAAGTCACTGCTTTATGTCGCAAATGCAAGCAAGTTTTCTGATGATCTATATTCGTATTAAAAAAATTCAAAGACATAATGATTAGTAGCTCGAGATATGCCCTTATGGATCTTCACAAAGTATACATTATATGTAATGAATACAGAGTAAAATTGCAAACAGAACCAACAAAAAAGAAAAAGAAAAAAGAGAGAAAAAAAAATAATTAAGTTTCATTAATTGGTACTGATGAGTGATATTCATTTCATTATATCATTATCTGCCAAGGTCTATTCAAGAATAAATACATATATACATGTACATAATTTAAAAAAGTTATAGATCTCCGTTGTTGTGTCTATAAGCATTAGAGTCTCTCAACCAAGTTTTGTATTCCTTAAGGGATCCAATTTTCTCACCATAGTAGTCTGGAGGTGGGGTACTTAGGGATTGACTAGAGGCATCCACTCTGTTTTTTTTAACATGATCTAAAAACACCTTTGTCTTATCATTGTACAAAGATAGAACTTTTTTGTTTTTCAACTTAAATATTGGTCTTCCAAGGGCTGGACCTATCAAGTATCCAAGCAACCCTGCGGTCATACATCCACCAACTATGATCATCGATGGGTCCACACCGAAAATAGGTTGTGTAGGGTCTATTTCTATATTGGCAGCATAGGCAAAGGCAAAGTTTGCTGATAAAAACCCAGTCAAGATCCCAGAGATGACATTGACTCTTCTTTCTTGTTTTTTAATTTTGAAAAACTGTGACCAGTTTAAAGAATTTTCCACAGTTGTATTCTTTGCTGTAGAGTATAATCTCAATCTTGATGTAGTTAGTAATCTACTTGGTCTAAGGCTGTTTGTAAACATAGTTCTTAGGATATACTGCTACTGTAATGGTTTGTGTCTAGGCTTTTATTTCATATATCTCTCTTTATTTAACTGCTAAGATAGTATCACTAACTGGTGAAAAGATATTAAAGATCCACTAAAGAAATGAAACAAAAAATTTTTTTTATTTTTTAACATCATTTTATTTGAATGATTACACTACAGGTATTGGGAAAAAAATAATGTCTATCATGTGATCTATAAAAAATAATCACGCGACATCTAAATAATTATTCACGTGACTTAAATTATTTAAAATCACATGACTTTAAAAATTTCCCCTTAATTTTTTCAATTTTATTTTGTTTTTTTTCAAAAACCTTTTTTTCCCCTTGCCCTTCTCTTAACAACGAAAAAAAAAAAAACAGAACTCCCTTTTTTTTTTTAAGAGACAAGTAAAAAAAAAAAATTTTTATGCTGAAGAATAAACAGTAAAGTTAGGCTATTATAATTGTTCTTTGAAAAAGTAAAATAAAAATAAATAAGTATATAAATTAATAAATAAGATGTTTTAAAACATTAAATGGAAAAGAACGAAGAAACTAGAAAGAAAATGTTCTTATAAATCTTGTTCATCTAAAGTTTTGAAGTAAAGAACAGGGGATGATTGTTCAAATTCAATACCGTTTTCCAAAAGCTTTGAGAAGGCAATAGAGAAAACATTGAAAAAGATCTTTTCATCCTTAGCAAAGGATTCAACAATAGCCTTGAACTTGTCGTCTTGAATCAATGCCATGTCTGTAGGCAACATCATGTAACCCTTATCGTTGTTGTACTGTTTGTTACCGGCTTCGTTAGTTTCCAATTTCCATTTTTCATCTAACAAGTTTCTGAAAAATTCATTGGTAAACATGTTGGTAGCTGCACCCCAAGGACCTTCAAAGCCTGAGTTTTTCAAATGTGTTTTACCAACACAGTGAGCACCAATCAAAGCTACAATCTCTTCGTCATTTAAGAAATTCAATCTGTGGAAAAAGTTTCTGACATAACCAGCATCTTGATTGGCGTCTGGAAGTCTCCCATTATCAGGAACAGTTTCAATATCACCGTCAACTCTACCGTATCTCCAAGGGATCTTAGGACCGCCCATTTCTTGAACGGATACAACACCAGCTAAAGTGAACAAATCACCATGAGAAATTTTATCATGGTATTTTTTGTAGACAGGTTTCAATAAATCATAAGCATATCTTAACCCGGCATTTGAAGGATCGTCTAGCTCTTTATCAAATCTCAAAGTACCGTTGTAAGAGCCACCTTTGACTTTTTCATTATTGTCAAACTGTCCTGAAGCATGCCATGCCAATCTTAACATCACCGGACCTGCACCTATGTAGTCGTCGTGTTCGTCGTTATCTCTGATAACTTTAGCAATATCATTGTAAATGTTTTGATAATTGGAATCTTTGAACTTTAAACTACTTAAGAATAGGTCCTTTTTCTTTTGTTGTTGTTCATCTTCAGTGTTATTTTTAACAAATAAATTGTTGTTGTTAATATTGTTGGTGTAATAAAAACCAGCTGTGGCTATTCCTGCTACAGCCAATGTGCTTTTAATCAATCTTTTTGTAGTAGATCTAAACATTTTGGTTTTTATATTTATCTATCTTTTTTTGCAGTGGTTTTATCTGATATATTTTTTATAATAATAATTATTAAGTGACTAATATTAAATTTTTAAAATAAACAAATATTGTTAGTTTTATTTTATTTATAATTTTTAATAAGTTGTAGTAAGTTATATTCATATACCTATATATATATGTAATTAATTTTTTTTAAAGGTATTTTATAAGAATAGGCACTTTTTCAAATAACTAGCATTGGATTTGCTTAACTTAATATTATATGTATATATTTTTACACTAAATCACATGATAATAATTTTGTAATCATGTGATTATATAATTGTAAAAAAATAAATTAGCCATGTGACTAGAAAAACAAAAAAGACAGAGTGGTCATGTGATTTTAAAATAAAAACATAATAGTCATGTGACTATATAAATAATAAAAAGAAATCTCTCAAAATTTCTTCTTCTTCTTCTTATCTCCTATATACAAAAAAAAAAAGAAGTTGTTAGATAAAAAAAGAAAGTGAGAGAGAGAAAAAAAAGAAAAATACCACAAAGAGAGTCAAAGTGAGTTAGTGAGAGAAAATTTTTATTATTATTTTTTTATAAACGCAAAAAAAATAATGAAGTAAAATTAGAGATAAAAATTTAATTAATTAACACACACACTAACACATTAACACTTCCCTTAAACTAATAATAATAACAATTTACAATATTTTTGTTTAAAAACTTTAGTAATTAAGCTTTTATCAACTGTTTTTTTTGGTTTTTGTAATATTTACAACACTATCTAGGGATAAATTTTAACATATATTATAATTAGTTATAAAATATCAATTTCTAATCAATGATAACATAAAGCAATATTAATAAAAAAAGAAATACATTTGAATAATAAACCTTGAAAACATACAAGACTACAGAACGATACAACTAATCAAAGAATATCTAAGATTCATAAAGATTAAAAAAGAAAGAAAAACAAACAACTAAACTTAAACTAGCATCTTCTCACATACACACACATATATATATTAATCCATCATCCTCTGTTATTACTGTTTTATAATTTTACAAAATAGAGAGCTTTAAAATTTGTTAAATTATTAAGAACTTTTAGCTAATCAAATACACATACAGACCATAGACATATAAAGTATTATTTTATTAACATAAAGAACTTTAAACAGAACACAATTAACATCTAAATTTAAAGAAATTATTAAAGAAAGAAAGAGAGAGAGACAAACAGAGAAAAGAATAATATTAAAGAATACAAAATTATAAATTGTTTGAACTATGATCATGGAAGGTGAACAAACACATACTAGCAACGGCAATGAATCCGTTAAACACTCCTTATTTTATTTCAGACACTTGTTGAAATGTATACTAAAGTTTTTACCTACCAATCCTAATTTCTGTCCTCGAATTGAGGATATTGAGGAAGAAGAATATTTCATCAAAAGTGTTAAAAACCTATTAATGGTTTCATTGGATATAAACTCGTCAACCATCGTGGATGATTTCCTATCACTTTTGAAAGATAAATTGTCTAGGTTTGAAGAGTTTCCTATTATTCAAGAAGATGATAACTGCTCTGATAATTTACTATACTTAAAAAGGAATAACAATGACGATTTTCTACCCAATTCCCCTGACTCATTTTCAAGACACTCTGCAAGAAGCTACTCAGAAGAGACTAACAAAAGTAACACAAGAGACTCTGATCATATTACAAATATGTCAACAATCAATGAATCCTTATACTCTAATACAAAGACTGAGTCACCACTGTCCTTAAATTCACGTCTATCACTGGATAACCCCTTGCTTGCTCCTATGTCATCTCAGTCTAGTGATGCATCAAACGATTTTGATTTCCCCCAAAACCCCATCAATGCCAATTTATCAGACTCCAACAACTTTCATAAAAGATCAAGTCCTTCAACTGATAGCTACTCAAGTAACACTAATAATATGAATAATAACAATTTTGACAGACCTTCAAGAAGAGACTCTCCTTTATCCGCAACCACTTCAAGATTGTTGGAAAAATACAATAACATAAGAAAATCTACTAAATATCCTATAAGATCCTTAGGTATATCACACTATGTTCTAATCTTTTTGAAGATCTTAACCAAAGTTTTTGAAGCTAGATATATTATGCTTTATTCAGGTAAATATAGCAATTTGTCAATGGTTGAAAAAAAACAGGAAGTTGAAAAGATTTTCAACTCTTTATATAAAAATAGAGAAACTGATTTTAAAATATTAAAATTTGGAGTTATTATAAATGAGACCCAATGTGACCTCATAGCAACAGGGAAAAAAAGTAGAG
>JAJMDK010000127.1:0-22098 GCA_030573515.1 Hanseniaspora jakobsenii
TATTGTTTTCTTCAACGGCTTCAAGTTCTTGTTTACTTAATAAAGCAGATGGTGTATAGACTCTTCTACCTAAGTTCTTGGCTTTGCTTACACTAGCACTTAATTTACCTTCAAATATATCGTCTTCGCCATCAACTTCTTCGCCATTTTCTAGCTTTCTCATGATTTCAAGATCTTTTCTATTTTGCTCTTTCTTTCTTTGTTCAGCATCAACCATGAATTTCATACCCAAAACACCAGTTTTACCAGCATTCTTCTTTTCTTCCAAATCATCATCGTATTCTTTGTTAACATTAACATAGTCATCATCGTCATCACTATTAGCTCCTTTTCTTCTTCCAGAGTCATCTCTCCCTTGAATTCTGTTTGTGAGCTGTTCACCTTGTCTTAACATCTCTTCATATTCATCTCTGGTGTCTTTATCTTTAGTCATACCGTGTTTAACCATGTCTCTGGCCCACTTGGATGTGTTTTTGTGTTTCAAAGTCATTCTTTCTCTGGCTCTTTTCAAATCCTTATCTTCCTGATCTTCATCAGATTCTTCATCCTCTAAGAGTTGTTGATTTTTCAACATTTCTTTTCTTCTGATTTTTCTATAAGATTTAGATTTAATTTTTTTAATTCTCTTAGCTTTTCTTTCCTCTCTAAACATCAACTCTCTCATAACTCTCATTTCTTGGTTTCTTTTCAATAGTTCTTCCTTGCTCATTTTGGCAACTGGCAAGTCCTCAAAATTATCTGGTGATATATTGGCCATTTTCTCCCCTTCACTCTTTATAATAGTATTTAAGTTACTATCTGCTAGCACTTTATCTACTTGGTTTTCAAGAACTGTTCTCACGTTGCTGGATGGTTGAATAAAGGCACTACTTTCCACCTTCTTATGGTTTTCAGATTCATTTAACTTTGAATAGTCTATATGGTCAGACTTTCTCAACATTTGTACAGTGTCTTGCCACTTGGAGACTTCCTCTTTGGTTATTTCATATGCTGCCTTTCTCTCGTGTTTTTCTTGCATGGATTTAGCCAAAGGTATAGCCATTGCTTGGTTTGCTGCTGCATCATCTTTAGATAGTAAAGTGGCCTTTTTGGCATCGTTACTGTCAAGAACACTCATAAGGTCGTTTATATCAAGTTTATTAGATGTGGCGTTCACATTGTTTGAAGATTTACTTGCAAGATTTGAAAACTCATTTTCTTGGTGGTATAAACTGTTATCGAACTCTGACAATAGTTTATGACTAGGTGTTTTGTTTTTATTAATTGTCTTTTTCAATTTCTTTGCAACAGAATTTAATTCAATATCTTCATCTTCACTGTCATTTCCAAAGATATCGTCATCTGATGATTTAGTTTCTTCCTCAGAAGAAGATGATTCTGATGATTCAGATTCACTTTCAGAATCACTTTCTTCATTGTTATTCAATTCTAGCTGAAATTCATCATCATTGGTTCCGTTTTCTCTTGCTTCCTTCTTTTTCTTTTCAAATGCTTCATCCTCCTGGTCAATTTTATCATTTATATCCCAAATGGCACTCAAGGGCATTAAATCGCCTTCATCAATGGATGTGTATTCTTCAGGTTCATCATCGTCTTCATTTTCGCTGGAAAATGAATTAGATTTGTTGTTTCCCTTTTTTTTAGAAAGCTTCAAATCTCTAACGGTCTGGGAAAATTTGGAATCGTAAACATCAAATGGATCTTCATCTGACCCAAAGGCTTCATCAGAGTTAATTTCCTCATCTTCAAACTCTGACCCATCGATATCAAAGTTTTTACCATATTCGTACTTTTCACCATCATCAGATGAGTTTCCATTTCGTTTTTGTCTTTTGAATGGATTTACAATTGTCCCGTTGAGTCTAGCATCGTTTGATCTTTTGGTGTATTCTTGAGACTCTAATGGACCATTGATTTGTCTTTCTGCAATCTCAAGAGCATTCTGAACTCTGTTGGCTACTTTCTTTCTACTGTTAGATTTATTGTTTCTTCCTCTTCCACCTGCCATTATTGATATATTTTTTTCTTAATGGTTTTTTTTTTATTTTTGGTTTTTTAAGAATCTCAATCTTTCAACTTAGTGGTGCCCGTTAAAGGACTGATTTATCTTAAGATAATAGTAACTGTTTAATAAGAAGCTCTAAGAAGAGAGAGAAATATAATTTTCAAAAAAATATAAAAAAATTATAAAAAATAATTAATGGTTACTTTGACATAGATCTGTCTCCAAAAAGAGTAATTACAAAGAAAAAAGAAAAAAAAAATGTATTTATATATTTATATGATATGTAAATAAAAAACGTGACCTGTATATACACTCTCCCTGTTTCTTACTATTAATGCTGTGGTCTGTAAAAAAGCTGTGTAGTCAAAGTAACTAAGATTTTCATGATATAAAGCATTAAATGATGTAAAACAGTACTATATACTCCTTTTATTAATTTGTCTGAATCATTTGTGATATAAATATTTCAGATCGACAACTGTATGAATAACAAAAACAACCAAGAAATATGAGCATTTATTTTAATACCAACGTATCTTATTTTTTCAGTAATAACCCTTCTTTGTTTGCTAAATTTGCAGCGGCAGGTTGATTTCCTAATTTTCTTGTGAGTTCTTCATCCAGAACTTTTACTGTATTAGCTCTTTCAGTTATAATGTCATTAAGTTTTTTGTAGTTCATTTTCAAATTACTAATCTTTCTGTTATAGAAGTCAGTTGCTTCCTTGCCACTCTTTTCAACGTAGTAACCAGTTCCAATATCTACTATAAATCTATCATTATTCTTTTTCAAAGTGTTTTTAGTTCCTGAAATATATAGAGAGTTAGTAACAGGTATTAACATTTCATTCTCTGATTCTTCTACAAATGATGGGGATGTTACTTCCTTGATAGAATCTATACAGTTAGTGAATTTTTCAACAAGAGCTAATAATGTCTCCATGGAAACTTGTAATCTTTCAACCTCTTCTTTGATTTGGTTTTTGAATTGTGCGATCTGTTCAACAGGCAGTTGTGATAAATTTAATTTATTTGAACTCATTATAGGATTTTATTTATTTTCCAAAGTTATATTGCAGAGCTATATATTTCTATGTATGTATACAAATATATTGTAAGTGTAATGGTTGTTTTATATTGAGATCTACTCTATTTATCTTAAATAAGTAGATTCATAATCAACAATGGTAGTTTTAAAAAAATAAAAAGCTTTGAGAAGTGTATAAACAGAGCTTTGATAAATATATAATCAATTAAAGTTACTCATCATAAATTCACTAACTATTAGAAAAAAAAATTTTCAATATAAAGAAAAACCCCAACTAATTTATTCACGTGACCTCATATACATTCAAGGTAATAAAACTATTTATGACATATTACATATACTACATATTTTATAAGCTCAGCTTTCATTTATTACTATAGTATTACACAGATTAACATTATTGGTTATTCTTTTTCTTTCTACTATTGCCCTTTTCTGGATTAGTTTTCCTCTTCTTATTTGAACTCAAAGGTTCGGTATTTTGACTATTTCCTTTCTTTTTAGGTGTTTCCGTGTTACTTGTGTTACTGTTATTTCCTTCACTTTTGAAAAATGCTATATCATCTTCCTCTTCTTCTTCCTCCTCCTCCTCATCATCATCATCTTCTTCTTCTTCGTCTTCACCATCGCTATTTAGTTTTCTTTTTTTTCTCTTATTTTTAGACACTTTTGTAGTAGACTGGTCATTTATTATTTCTCCGTCCCCGTATGAACCGAGCATTGTGAAATTCTCTGGAGCGCTGATTTGTTTCTGCAATATATCTCTTTGGATTGCAAGTTCATTAAGTTCTGTAAGTCTAGAAGGTTTTTCACTGTCATTTCTAAAGACAAATTTCAAGTCATCAATTTTTATCTTTCTTCGTTGCTTTTTTTTTGTAGATTTGCCGTGTTCTTTCTTGTAGTTATAAAGCTCAAACAGTGTCTCTGAAACTTCATTCAAGTAGTTTGTTATATATGAATCCAAATATTTTACATTCTCTGAGCTATTAGATTCATTCATTGAGGTCAAAAGAGAACTAATCTCCTTGCCAAAATTTGTATTACTGCTGCTGTTGCTCATGTATGTAATGTGCTGTTTTTTTATACAAAAGATTCAGTGGGTTGCTAGTTTTTAATATTAATACAGAAGGTTTAAAATCTCTTGGTTTTTGGTTCTGATGTCTTGTTTAATTACAAATATGTTTCTAGTTTTGGGTTAAAAGTATGAATATTCATATATATTTCGAATTGAGCGTAGTTTTATTTTTTTTTAATTAACCAATTTTTTTTCATTTTTTCTCAAAAAAAATTATGGCGCGTGCGTAAATGAAAGGATTAGAAAAAATATAATGAACCCTTAAATAAAGTGAATTTTGGTGTTTTTAAACAAACTACATTGATTTTTATAAAACATCCATCAATATCAATAAACCAATAACACTATTACTTTAAAGCAAGAAATATATAGATATTTTTTTAAAATTTATTTAAAAAAAAAAAAGAGATGAATAATAATAAATCATTTAAGAGTATAGCAGAAGGGTTTAAGAAGAGAAAAAGCCAGATTGAGGGGGTCAGTGTTTCAGAGCCGTTGAATAAAACAGAACCAGCTCCCTCTGACAAGCCAATAATAAATTCATTCAACAATGCAAGAGAAAATTCCAGTAGTAATCCTTATTTTAAAAAACAGACTGCTTCAAATAACACCATTCCTTCAAGGCAAACGAAAGGAGGCAAAAAGTATATAATCAATGTCTCAATGTCACAAAAGGGAAATCCGATACTAGACTACTTTGTAGAGAAAAACATACCTTGGCAATATGTGTCATCTCAGAGGGGGAACAAAATCCTGTATGATTACTCAATAAGAGACAATAAGCGACAAATTATTTTCTTAAGTCTTAAGTATTACAAGCTTCAGCCGCAGTACATAGGAAGAAAAATGGATAATTTGAAGAACCAAAACGCTATTTTGTTAGTGCTGGTGGATGTTGAGGAAAACAGTCAGATTTTGAAAGATTTGAATAAACTTGCATTGTTTAATGGTTGTACAATGCTTCTCGGATGGAGTTTTGATCAATGTGCTCGATATATACAATTTCTTTCCTAAAGAATTTAATAAAAATAATAGAATGATTATATGAACTTGCAGTATTGCATTTGAAGAGTTCTCTTTCTTTCTTTTTTTTTTTTTTTCAGAAATTATACAATTTATAAATATATAGAATTATACAGATTTGTCAGTTCCTTTAACTTTACTGTCATACATCTTTGCAGACTTGCTTCCAAATTGGATTGCCCTTTTAGGTTCGAGTGAAATATCTCTGAAGTGCAGCATGTTTCTTGCAATATTTCTTAGAATAGTTTTGTTTCTTTTCATATTCAAAGGTATTTTTGAAGTGGCATAGGCTACTACTTTTTGATCTAAAAAGGGGTATCTTAACTCAACACCATTAATTGCAATAACTTTATCGTCTCTGTTTAAGTTTCTGTCGTGTATGTTATTGATTTGTTTATTAAGTTCAATAATAAGTTCCTGATTAGATTTGTTATTAAATTTATGATATCCTCCAAACAGTTCATCAGCTCCTAATCCTGAAAATAGAACTGATGATTTATTTTCCACTTTTTCTTGTTTGGAAGCAAAATAAAAGGCTATAGCAATAGATAAATCCATCTCTGTGTCCTTTGGATAAATCAAATCTAAAACCACTGGCTTATACTTCAAGTACTCTTCCTGTTTCACATTAATTTTATGGAATTTTATTCTTACATTGGGAAATTGCTCTATTATCTCATAAGAGCTTTTTATCCCTAACTTTCTATCTGGAACTTCGTCTGGTTGTGTTTTAGTTCTAGGATTTTCAAAGGCCACATTCAAAAGATTCAAGCAATAAGTGTCTTGTAAGTTGTGTTGCATTATAATTTGACAGAGCAATATAACAATCAAGGAACAATCAAGACCTCCTGAAAATAATACACCAACATCCAGTGGTGTATTAGTTTTAGTTTTCAAAGGATGGATGTTAATCAATCTTTCATAACAGCTGTTCTTCAAGTATTCATAAAGTTCATTTTCAAGTTTGGAAACTTCATTCTCATCTTCTATAACCTGTTCCATGACTTTATAGTTTCCTGAAACGATATAGTCCTTGTCAAACAAGACATTTGTGTTCTTATCGTATACGTAAATAACATTGTTTAAACAATTTACAAACTTGTCCTTGTAGATCTCATCTATCTCACTACCATTGCAGGAGGTTACTATCAATTCATTTGTTTCTTTAACAAAACAGTAAGACAATGATCTTTTACCTATACTATCTCTACCAAAGTAAATTTTGCCAGTGAATCTATCAAATATACTATAGGCAAACTCACCTCTGAATGATCTGATGATTTGAAATATCTCTTGGTCAATGTTTTCAATATTGGAATGTTCAATGGCTGATAGTTTATCGTTGATAAATTTCGTATCATTGTATTCCAGGGAAATTTCAGAATTGTATAATTCACCATTATATTGTAAGATAAATCTGTCGCCTTTGATGGGTTGTTTTGTAAAGGGGGATCTTAGGGATAGTACAGAGGAGAGAAGCATTAAGTTTTCATCCTTGATACACTCAAAGCCAGTATAGTTAGGTCCTCTGCTGACAATATAAGAGCTCTCTTTGATGAAAACCTCATCGACTTTAATTTTTTTCAAACTTTCGCAAACTTTTTCAACACTGTTTTCTTCACTTCCTTCAAACTCTAAAGCTGTGTCTTTCAAAGGGGCCTTGTTGCCCCTATAATACATTAATATTCCACACATAATTATACCCTCTTTCTTTTAATTTTCTGTATGGTTACTTCTACTATAATATTCTTCTTTAGTTATATAGCAATGTATTATACAAAAATATAAAAAAATGTCAGATTGATGATGAGGTTGGATTTTTTTTATTTTTTTTCTCTTCATAATATTTGCCATATTGTAACGGATTTAATTTTTTTTTTTATTTTACATTATAATTAAGAAAGAAAGAAAAAAATTGATAATATTAGTGGCTGAAAGAAAACAATTTTTTTTATAAAAACTTGAACTTATCTAATAATACAAGGGTTGTTATTAGTAATTGTAATTGTATTTAGATAATTGTTAATACACTTAAAAGAAGTATATAATTTATCTTTATTATCTATATTAATACTATAATGAGTATTATTTATAAATATAATTAATAGAGAAAACCAAACATATATTTATCATCACAATATATTTATGTATATGTATATGAACCCCAAAAAAACACACACCTAATAACATTAATCCCCACACACAATAATTGCATATTTAAATAATACACACTAAGATAATAAATAAAAAGAGTAAGAAAAATGTCCTTTGAAGAGCAATTTGATAGAAGTAACAGCAGTGATGACCATGTGTTGAGTGATGGGTTTGTGGAGAAGGGAGAAGATAACGTGATAGGGTTAGACATGTCAGTGAATGACAATGATGATGTTCTTAATAATAAAGAGGAGAGAGAAAGAGAAGGAAAAGAAGATAAAGAAGGAGAAGGAGAGAGAAACGAACAAAAAGAGGAAGAAGAATATAAATTGGATTTGGAGGATTCTTATAATAAAGAAAAAAATCTTGTTGATGTAGATGAAAATGAAAATGATTCCAATACTACTAGGGAACACATTGAAACAAAGGATAACAAAATTGAAAAAACAGATATAAAAGAAGAAACAAGTATAAATACAAATGAGCCCAATTTAGATAAAAAGGATAGTGAAAGTTTTGATTTCAAGGCGTTTCTTGAATTATTAAAGGACAATAGAGCTGAGCCTATTTTGAAATACACGAGATCTTTTATCAATCAAGTTTTAAAGAGTGAAAGATGGTACAGTATGAGTGAGCAGAAGAAACTGATTAATGATTTTGAAGCATTTATTTTTAAAAAATTTCAAATATACGAACCTTTCAATCTTATGGCAAACCAAGATGAATTGGATAACAGTAAGGATTGTATGGAGAAGTTATTGACTAATAAGCTTTACGCAAAGATTTTCCCACCGTTGTATTACAGTAGATATAAAAAATTGAAAAGATTACAGTCCATACAAGGCAATGTGAAATTTCCTGAAGATCATATGAAGTTAGTCAAGGAAGATGGACAAATATGGGAAAACATTAAAATATTCGGTTCATTGATTAGACTAGAGAACTTAGAAGTCACTGAGATTAATAATATCAGTTCCATATCCATGGATAAGTTTTTCAAAATCTTTGATAGAGAACTAAGGAAGATGGGTAAATTTCGATCACCACGAGATAAAATGGTGTGTTTGTTGAACAGTTGCAAGATAATATTTTCTTATTCAAAGAGATTGGGAAAGGGTGATTTGACAGCTGATGATTTCATGCCATTGTTGATTTATTCTATTTTCAATTTACCCGCTATGGAGGTTGATAACTATTTTTTACAATCTACAATAACGTATATTGAGCATTTTAGACAGGATGATTTTTTAAGAGGTGAGGAGAGTTATTATTTGATGAGTTTCCAAGGGGCTTTGAAGTTTATTATTGATGTTAATGATGAGAATGTGTATGATGTGTTTAAAATTGATGACAAGGAGGAGTTTAAGTCTAAATTAGTTGAAAAAAGGGATTTCTTATTAGCTCAAAAGTTAGATAAAGAAGAACAAAATAAAAAAGAAGGAAATAGAGAAAAGGAAGAATCTAAAGAAAAACAAAATACTGAGAGTTTATGGTCAATAAACAGTTGGTTTGGTTCATCAAATGTTGAAAATAAAAGAAATCCACAAACTAACATGAATCTTCTTGATAAATTCTCTGGTTTATTAATTAACAATGAAGAATCTATTAATGATAGTGTTAATAATAATAATATTGATAGTAATAATATTAGTAATAATAGTAACAACAATTTAAATGAAGAGTTGGAAGAAGATATGGCATCATTGGTTGAGATGTTTCCACAACTTGAACGTAATATCATTGAGGATATCTATATATTGAAAAATAGAAGTATAAGTCAAACTATAGATAGTGTATTAGAAATGATATAGTATTACTTCTGTTGTTTATTACTTAGTGTATATATTATTTGAGTGTTATCTATTTATCTATTTAAGTGTTATTTATGAGTGTGTTATCTTTATCTATTCATATCTATATATAGATTATAATAACGTGATCATTAGTAATAACGTGATCAGTAATAGTAACGTGATCATATGTTCTTTTATCTTTTATCTTGTTACTCGTATATAAATAATTAAGTAATTATTAAGTAAGTAATAGAACTTTCTAGACAATAAATAAATTTATTTAATTAATTAATTATAATGAGGTGATAATTATATGAATATGAATATGTATGTATAGTAAGAGATAAAGTTATAATTAATTATTACATACATAACACATAGACACATACATAGATACCCTTTAATTAATTAATTAATAATTAATAACAGCACATCTAATATCATTAACTTAATTAGTAAGTTCAATTAATTTAGTTATACGTGTCCTACTTACTTAATTACTTGCATAATTATAAGAATAGTAGTAGTAATATTATATGATAATTACATAATATTTATATTAATAGTAGTATATAATAGTAACACTAAGTAATTAATTAAGTATATTTTGTTGGTAAATATAATTGTCACACACATACACTCTCTCTCTCCATAAAATAATAATTATTAGTATTATACATATAGAAATAAAGAAAGACACACACACACATTAAATAAAGTCCGAAACTTACCAACAAATAAAAAAATTATTATTACTTTATATATTATAATAAGGAGAAAATTAAACACTCTATATTAATACTACTACTACTACTATTACTTAGTATATATACTTAATTAACTATTAATAAAAGAAAACCATTGGTAAATATACATATCAAAAAAAACCAATAACAACAATATTTAAAAATGAACAAAGTAAATAAATTATTACTTTATTCAATAGGAATACCTTTATTACTTCTAACACATATATCTCATGGACTTTATATCAATGAAAGTGATCCTACAAATATGATACAGTTCACTGACAAGACTCTTCCATACTATTCAAAGATCAGTAATTCCTCAATCAAAGACCTAAACACCATAAACACCAATGTCAGAGATGATGTTCTTAAAATTGTCAATACTGATTTCTTCAAATATTTCAAATTGAACTTATTTTCAGAGTGTCCCTTTTGGGATGACAACAATGGTTTCTGTACGAATAGAGCATGTGCAGTTGACATCATAGAGGACAACTTTGACACCATACCGGATTACTGGAAACCTGAGGTTTTGGGTAAGATTAACAACTTGGCTAATTTGGACAACCAGCCTATAGACGCTCAGGATGAGTTGCTTAATCAGTTGTGTAACAAGAAATTTGTAACTGGGAACCACTACGCCCCTTTAAACTGCAGAGATGTTGATTACTGTGATGTTGATTTTATTACAAACCACCCTGATGCTGTCCTTGTGGATTTGACTTGTAACCCTGAAAGATTCACCGGATACGGTGGTGAACAAAGTGGACTCATTTGGAAATCAATTTATTCAGAGAATTGTTTTTCCATTGGCGGTGATAATAACAATAATAACAATAATGTCAATGAAACTACAAGTTTGGCAAAGGAAGTCTTTTATAAACTTATATCTGGTATGCATGCATCCATTGCTATTCATCTATCAAATGATTTCCTAGATACAGAAACTGGAAAATGGGGTCCTAATCTAGATCTATTTATGTTTAGAGTAGGTAACTGGACAGAGAGAATTGATAACATCTATTTCAACTACGCTATAGTGGCAAAGGCCATACAGAAGATCTCTCCATTTTTAAAGGAGCTTGAGTTTTGTTCTCAATATGATGAAACGACTTTGAAACTATTGGATGATATCAGTTCAAGTATCTCTCCAAACATCTTTATGGAAGAGAAAGTCTTTGGTGAGGAGTTAAGTTCAGATATCAAAGACCAGTTCAGAATCAAATTCAAAAACGTCACAAAGATCATGGATTGTGTCCATTGTGATAGATGTAGACTATGGGGTAAAGTTCAAAGTACAGGGTATGCTACCAGTTTGAAGATTTTGTTAGAGTTAGACAATGATCCTATGTTTGTTGTGAACTCCTTGTCCAAGTATGAATTGATTGCTTTGTTAAATACCTTTGATAGAGTCACTAAAAGTGTCCAAATTATAAACAACTTTGAAGTAATGTTTAATGAAAAGTACAATAAGGAATATAACCCTATAAAACCAGACTCAGCTATAAATAAGTTAATTAACAACTCCCTTGAGAGTGTCAAAAAAGTGGTATCAAAGTTCAAATCAGATGATAAAAAGAATGAATCTATTGATGAAAATATCTTTGTAGATGTAGTTTTACCACTTGAAGATGATGATGCCAATAGTAGTTTAAATTTATTCAATAGTATTGAAAGATTTTGGAATGATTTTAAAAAGGCCTGGAATGAAGAGAGTAAAGAAGTTACTGATGCTTTGAAGTTTGTACTGAATAGCTATGTGAATCTCCCTAGAAACTTGTACAACTACGCACTCTTTAAGATTAACCTATGGTACAACAAACTTATATACTAATAGAGAAAAATAGAATATTGAATATATACACTTACTAAATATATACATTATATACCAAGAACTCTTTATAAAAATCATATAGACTATATCCACTAAGAACTTTTATAAATAATAATCATATACACTCTCTATATATATAAGTATTTAATCAAATAAATGTAATGACATTGATTATGAAAACCGTTGACAATAATGGTTGTAAATAAAATATAAAAATTATTATATTAAAAGTATCACGTGCATAGACATAAATCCGACACAAATATAATAATATTTTATTATAATAATATGGAAACTTACAGTTTAACTTTGTAATTTTTAAATAAGATATATTATGACAGATTAATTGATATTCATCTGTATACCCAGATTAAAAGTCCATTATAAGAATGTTTTATTGTTATCAATACTGTTATTATTATATTTAAATTTAAAGTAAAGTATAGTTGAATGTAAAATATATATATTTTTTTTCATAACATATATATATATAGAAAAAAAAGGCTTAACCCATTATAAACTCTCTACAAAAAGGACCTAATAATTAACTACACATAAAATCATCATCATCATTTATTTTAATTCTCCAATTGATTAATTTATAAAATTTAATATAATCTTTAAAAAAGAAACCAATGCAAAAGGAAATATCTGTTAGAAAACCGTTTAAGCCGTTTACTGATGCATGTTTCACATGCAAAAAGCGAAGGGTACAATGTGATATGACAAAGCCCTTTTGTAACACATGTCGGTCTAAGAAAAACTTAGTGTGTGAGGGGTTTGATGTGAAGCTTCGATGGTCTGATCCTATTGAGTTTGATGTGTATGGAGATGTGTCTGCGAATCCGAAAAACAGCAAGATTTTAGACTCGGATAACAAAGATCCACAGTATCAGAGAAGAAAGATCAAATATCTTCACTATAAAGAGGAATACCGATATTATGATGAAATGGATGATGAGCTTACGACTTTGAACAAAGTCCTTTCACAATATAAACATAAAATTCATGATAACAAAACGTGGATAATTAAAAAATTTGGGGTTTTTGAAGGGGTTGAATACTCGAAGATTCTTCTTCAAAGGAGAAAACAAAGAGAAAAGTTATTAAAAAATAAAAAGAAAAAACTCTTACAACAGAAAAAGGATGATATTATAAAAAAAAAGAAAAATTCTAAACGTAGTAAACACTTGAAAAAAATCAAAAGGGCTATCAAAACTAGAAAATTAACAACAGCACAACAAGAAACTAATAATAGTAATGTCAGTAATGTAGCAATGCAAAACTCATCAGTGGTTCGTATCTATGATGCCATGAATTCTATGAACTCCATGAACACTGAGGATAGCAGAACTGCTAAAACACCATCTATAAAGCATCCATATAACATTTTGACGCCATTTCCTGGAAACTTAGAAAACAATGAAACGAAATTTTTCAATGAGATTTTTGGTGTGGGTAGTCCATACCCATCAAATCCTATGCCATTAAGAAGAAACGCATCAATTGATGCACATCTTCAAGCTTCAGATATGGTTTCAGACGAGTTTAAAACACACACACCCATGGAGAGTCACACACGACATTTGCACAAGGCTAGGAGGACCTCAGTTAAAGGTCTTGTATTATTGAATAATAGTGAGAGTATTAGTCATCATATTGATAATAATAATACTAATAATAATACTAGTAGTAATAATAGCAATAATAATACTATGGGAACTAAACATCCTGAATCAAGGGCATTATTAACACATACAAATGAATGGGATACCTTTCCGCGTTATCTTGAAGATATATTCAACGCACATCATGAGCAATTAAGAAATGAGTCTGCTGCTGCAGTAGCAGATAACGAAATTAACACTGAAGATATCACTAATGAAGCAAACAGTCTGCTGGTTTCAGATAATAAAAAAACAAATGATAACACACATAACTCCCATAATGAGATCAATTTAATGACATCCCATGATGGGGGAGAACATAAAAATAATATCAATGGAAATACCGTTTATGAACTTGAAAAGATGACACATAATAACGATGATGTACATGAACTAATGAGTATCGATAACAAAACAAATGAAGTTTTGCTTGATCCGATTTCAGAATACTACAACCATCGATTACAGGAGTCTAGAATTGATAACAATGTAACAGGAACGGGTATACCTACGCCTATAATATGCAATGAAGCTTTAAACCATGACCATCTAAATCAAACTGTTAAATCTTTACACCCATTGGAAAAATCAGATAAGGTTATAGGTGCTGTTGATCTTACGAATGATGCAGGCATCTCCAAGGGGACATTCTCTAATGATTACGGGTTTTTAAGTCCTTATAATAGTGCCAATAATAATAACAATAATGATGATAATGGTGGTAGTAATAGTAATACTACTGGTAAAAAACTCATTGTGGACAATGACGTGAATACAGAAAAAGTACAGAATATTACACCACCCCTTGATGAGAAGGTTTTGATGAATGATATTAAAGAACTTGAATTTAAAAAGGAACACTTACAAAAAGAAGTCGCAGAGTTGATGAAGCTTAAAGAAACGTTATTAAAGGAAATAGGAGAACTCTAGCGCCTTCTTCTTTCTCTTCTTTTTTGTTGCCTTAACCTTAGTATTAATTAATAAATTATTATATACGTATATATCTAGAAACATACAGTTGCTTTTCATTATTCATTTCTCTTATTACTCCAATATTTATGTACACAGGTATGTATTATCACTTTCTTGTTTTTCTTTCAAGTACTATAGCTTTTGAATGAACAACTGATAAAGATTATCATGATTTTTGTTTTTATTTCTGCGGGTTGTTGTTCTCCGTTTACATTTTTTTTTTTTTTTCTTCATTAAAATCTTGGTGATGATAATCAAACTGTGAAAATAATACCTGCTAAATTTATATTTTTATTAAATCCTTTTATAATTTTTTTTTTTTTCCTTTAATTAAAAAAAATCACCCCTATTATTATCACAATCATAAATACATAATTGTATTTAAAGATCACTTCTAAACTTCAATTGTTATTATTTATTTTGATAATAAATATATGTATTAATAGTAAGCAACAATAATAATAAAAAACCAAAGATAAATATTATATTATCAACAAACAAACACCAAAAAGAAAAATAGATAAGAAATTAAAAAAAAGAAAAAATGACAGTTTTAAACGTTGCAGTAATAGGAACCGGTATATTCGCTAAAGAAACCCATTTGCCAACTTTGCAATCATTAAAGGATGAATTCAAAGTTGTTGCTTGTTACAATAGAACACAAGAGAAGGCTGAAGAATTTAGCAAACTCGCAGGGGGTTGTAAAGTCTACGATGATATTGACAAACTCTTCCAGGACCCTGAGATTGATGTTGTTGATGTTTTGGTTCCAAATCAGTACAACTTGACCTATGTCAAGCTTGCTGCAAAGTATAAAAAACACATTATTATGGAAAAGCCAATTAGTGCAACTTTAAAGGAATGTAGAGAAATCAATGAGATAGCCAAGGAACACCCAGATTTGTTCTTTGGTGTTAATGAAAACTGGCTTTACTTAGAGTCCGCCAAGTTATTAAGCGAACATTTGAGTAAAATTGGAAATGTCTTGTCCTTCACTTACAACTCCACTGGTCCTTTTGTAACTAAAAACAAATACTCAACCTCATGGAGACAACATCCTGAGCATATTGGAGGGTACTTAAGTGATGGTGGTGTTCATCAACTAGCTCTTTTGACCGCAGTTTTAGGACCAGTAAAAAAAATTGCCAGTCTAACCAAACAAGTCAGAAAAGAGTCAGGTACTGATGATACCTGTTTCTCAACTCTTCAAATGCAAGAAGGTGATAATGTTATTGGTACATACACTTACTCCTCTGCCTTTGGCCAAACTGACAAATGGACTATCTTCAAGATTTACGGTGACAACGGATCTTTGTTTTTAAATTTATCCAACAAATCTTCTCCATACATTGAGTTTTATGAGGGACCAAATGCTGAGACTGCAACAGTCAAGGGTCAAAAAATAGAGTTCAAAGAAACTCCTTTGTTTGGTGTGGAGAGTGAATTCAAAGCTATGCACAGTGCTATTGTTGATAAGATCACATACAAGGGATCTGTAGGTGCTTGTGGTCATCATCTATTTATTGTCGGCGCCATTTTGCAAAGCAGTGCCAACGGTGGTTCCATGGTGGATGTTGAACAAATATAATCCTAATGATCTTTTTATTAAAGAAATATTACTGTAAACAATGTTCTTATTATATATATTTATAGTTTATTTTTTTACTCAATTTTATGAATATTAATACTATATAGACTTTTAGTTGTGATTTTATTATCCATACCTTCTAATAGTTTCCTTTCTAATTGTATATGTATGGATATATTACAGATTTGTAGTATAGAAACTATAAAGAACATTTAATCTTAAGAATTATATAGATAAATATAAAAACTTAAAAACTGGACAATCGAGTGTTTTTAACGTTCGAAAAATAATTAACGAGGTTCCGTGGCCAAGTTGGTTAAGGCGTGCGACTGTTAATCGCAAGATCGGCGGTTCGACCCCGCCCGGGACCGATTATATTTTTTTTATTTCTTAATTTATTTCACGTTTTTTTTTTTATTATTATTTTTTTTTTTTTTTTGAAAAATGAAAAATAAAATCTCAACAAAGAATGCATTTTATGTCTATACAACCTTTTTATTATACCCAACAACCAAGGAACCTGTAGCATTCATTATAACCTTTTTTTTGTTTCTATATACTTATTATCGAAAAAAGAAACCATTGCAGTTAAAATGTCAAATAAAGAAGATGAAATGAAGAGCACTTCCGCGCCACCTACTGCAAGCAATATAAAAACTCAGCAAAATTTTATGAAACAAATAGTGCTTCAATATTGTTCAGTGCACAATATAGCTATTCAAAATTACATACACAACAAGGATGCATTGAAGGAGATTCAAAGGAAGTCAGTAAACTACTATAACTGGACGGTTTTATCGAAACCTGTAACAATCAAAAGTTCTAAAAGTCAAATATCATCAAGAATATTTTCTGAAACGATACCTGCGTTGCTGGAAAAATATAAAGAAAGGGAACCAAGTTTTATAGTGCATTTACATCCAAAGATAGTGAAGCTGACTGTTAATGAAAAGTCAATGATTCTTCCAACAAGTGATGATATAGTCAAGGAGATATTAGAAAACATTGCTCGAAATACAATACCAAACAACCTTATCGAACTGGTAGATGACTTGAAAGTCAACTACTACGAAGGAAACCTACTAGTTAAACTTGTAAACTATAGAGATGGAAAACATAATGTCAAAGATTTTTTAACGATTCTAAGGCCCACAAACTACACCTTGTACAATGATATTTTATCCCTTCAAGGATTTAGAGCCCATGATTATTTAGGTCTCACTTTGGAGTCAATGATACTGAATTTAAGCAAGAGAGACTTGGATCTTGATGTACCTGATAGATGTCATACAAATAGCGGTGCTGGATTAGTCACTCATAGACCACTATGTGAAGTAGAAGGAACTAAAGAGCAACTGAAATATGTGCCCTTGAAGAATATTGACAATGATGAAGACCAATTGCTCTTTAATAACATGAAAAAGAGAGAAGGTAGTTTTTTCAACAAACTGCCTGCATATAAACAGAATGTAAAACTAGAAAAACAACATCCACTGGCACTTAGATATCACACATATAAACCTCCTTCCACCAAGACAAATGCATCCGCCAGAGGTAAAGGAAAAGGGACAAGAAAAAGGGCACCCGCTGGAACTGCAACAGGTCAACCGAAGAAAAAGAGAAAAGCTCCGTCAGGAACAGCTACGAAGAAAACTCCAGCCGCTAAAAGAAAAAAACCAACAGAGCAATAAGTTGATCCCTCTAACTTGTATTTTTTTTTCCGAAAATAAAAAAAAAAAAAAACAAAATCTGTTTTCTGTGCCTTCTTCTTTGGCTGTGCTACAATCTTATAGGCCTATATATATATGAACTCTTGTAACTTCTATTATCCTTTTTTTTTGTTATCATTATTTTGATTAGTGTACAAGGTTACTACGAAACTCTTTGTTGCTAATACATACGACGTACTTACTTAATTCATGTTCCCCTTAAAAAAAAAAAAAGATTCAATACTTATTATTCATCCATTCTTTTTTTTATTATTTTATTATTTGTTCTTACATCCTTTGTTTGTTCTAACGGATTATCATATTTTAAAAAAAAACTCCCTTCCCCCTCAATTACATCTTACATTGTCGTATGGATAAACTTAGAGATGGCTTGTAAACCCCCCTTTATTAAGGGAAGAAGTAAAAGAGGAAATAACTCACAATGTGGAGTTGTCTTGTTTTTTTTTTTTTAATTTTTAATCACGTTTTTTTCTCATTATATTTTTTTTTTCTTGTCTACCTTAGTCTAATTAAATGGGAATTGAATTATTTTTAAGATGGCTTTGTTATATATATATATAACTAGTATACGGTAATAACTATTTGGATTATTATTTTTTATCGTGAATAATAACGTTCGAATCCATTGTAACTATTGATATTTTTTAAAAAATATTTAAAATAGAATATGATAATATAATAAGAAATGAATCAAATAGAATCACTTCTTAATAGACTCTTTAATTGATACAATATCATATTTAACCAAACACATCGCTTTAAGGTATTTAACTTTTATCATTTAAAAATAAAATACGAATCATTAATATTCAAAAAGATATATATGACTGTGTATACATTCGATTAGTTGTTAGTCATTTTTTTGTTTTTCGCATTATTACCTTAATCAACATTAAAAATACACATAACTTTGTACAAGAGGAGCTGATTTAAACTCTGAGAGATCGAGAAAAATTGAAAATGATCGAGCTTTACAATAAACGGACACGCACGGATCTAAATGCTATTACGGAGTTTGTTAAAAAGTATCATACAGATCAAGCTCTCCTTACTTCCGAATCTTGTAACGAAGCAGTGATAGATGTAGAACATAGTACGTCAACATATATCTATGCGAAGTCAAAAGTTAAATCATCAGAGTACTACTTTGTTCTCTCTGTGTTTTTGGACAGTATCAAGGAGATTTATTTTGATGAAGATGATGAGAACATATTTAAAAGATTAGAGCTTGAGCAGTTTTTATCTACTTATATCCCTGATTTTTATAAAATAAATGTAGACATAGATTACAGCTTTGATGTCGCTTATAATAAATTCAAAAGCTGCATGTTTGAAATATGTAATGATCAGAGAGGGTACTTTTCAGAAATATTTGTACTCTTCATTTACATAGTTAACGACGGAAAGTATTTAAAATCAAAGCCAACTAGTCTCTTATACAAGTTTTTACATTACGAAAATATAAAAGAGTTTATGAAACTAAAGTTCATAGTTGTCCAACTTAAACTACAGCTCAGTGATAATAAGGATTTCACAGAATACTGTAATTCCATATTGAGGAATTTGTATTACCATTTTGAAATGAACAGTTATAGTATAACTCCGTTCATTGAATATCATTACCAGAAGAGATTTTTGAAAGATACATTTACACTGGATACTGACTTTGAAAGTTCCAACTATGCAGTGCAGGTACCAAACTATATATGTAGACAATTGAAGGTGAATTTGATGATTCATGAATTCTTACTTGTGTTCAAGGAGGTATGTTTTAATGGTAACAATGAAGACTTTTCAGTATGGGAATACGAACAGACGATTGCTACTACACATAAAAACGGATTTAGACCAATATCATTTTTTCTGAATACTTCAAACAGTATAGATAATGAGTGGATATTGAGAGATATAAATAATACAGAATCTGTATTTTCAGTATCTGAGTTTCATACTCTTATCGCCAGTCCAGGATTTTACGAAATCAAAGTGAAGTTCAATCAAGATTTAACTAACTCAAAACTATTCAAAATCATCTTTGTAAAAGAAGATAATTGTAGAACAGATGAATTAATTAGAAAACCGGAAGTTTCCTTGTTATCTATAATGCCCAAGCATATTATCAAAAGAATATTGGCAAAATTAAGCAACTCTCAACTGCTGGATATGATCACTTTAAATAAAACCATAGCCTCTATTATTGTTGAAATAATATACTACAGACCATTTGCCTCCGGCGCATCAAATTTGAGAAGACTGGAGATGTCTCTTGTGAAATCTGCAATGAACTTGACTCTATTTCCCTACTATGTTTATGTAAAAAGATTGAACTACTCTTACTTTAGTAATATTGTCGATGAAGACACTTTAACTTTCTTTAGTTTTTGTAGTTATGTGGAAAGATTGACCCTTGTTAACTGCTTTAACATTACCGGAGATATGGCTGCTTATTTTATTGATAACCTGAACAACAACTCATTGACTAGTCTTGATATGACTGGTGTCAGTGAACTTGGCGATTTACTTATTGTTTCTTTAGTCAACAAATGCAGTTTGAGTCTGCAAGGGTTGTATATGCCTAATTTGGAGTGTAGCAAAAAGTTCATTATGGAATTGATCAAAAACTGTATAAACATCAAGAGATTAAGACTAAGCAGGTGCCGCAATCTGGATAATGAGGTTGTGTTTGGAATTAGTAATTTTTTACATAACCTTGTTGAACTGGATTTATCCGGTTGCGAAGACATAACTAGTGATTCTATATTCAAGGTTCTTTCAAAAATACCTAATCTCAGAGACCTGAATCTCAGTGGCTGTAAAAAAGTTGACCATAAGTTTTTGAATCTCTCTAATAACATGGGACTTAAGCTGAGAAAACTTAAAAACCTGGACATAGGCAACTTGAACTCATTTCATTCCCTTTCAGATAATGATATAAAAATATTGATTAAACTTGCCCCAAACCTTAAACATCTCACTATAAACAAGCATAGTGATTTAACGGATAATGCTGTTGCATATATTTCAACCCTGAGCAAAACGCTGACAACACTTAATATTGGTCACTTAACCAATATTACAGACAAGTCTTTGTTATATCTTTCCGAATGCAGCAGACTTAAATATTTGGACCTGTCATCTTGTGACAACATTACTTCTAGTGGTTTCATAATGCTTTCCAGATTTAAAAGACTAAAAAGATTAGGTTTGGTTAAATGCAACAAGCTTGATGACTATGCCTTATTTGTTTTGATCTCTCAAACTCAGGCCAGCTTTGAAAGAGTCCATCTCTCTTACTGTAGTCAACTGACAGGGTTTGCTATTTTAGAACTTCTGAAAAGACATCCTAACATACAGCATCTGTCTCTAAGTGGAATACCATCAATAAGATCTATTTTCCCTAGTGTTGAGAAGTTTTCAAGACCGCCACCTGCAAATTTTACAAGAGAACAGAGAATTTCATTTGCTATATTTAGCGGAGCTAAAGATGTTGCTGGGTTCAAAGACATCCTTGAAAATGATTTTGTAGATAGAAACATAAACAAAATCATTGCAGGAAATAAAGCAGAGAAATGTCTGTTTGAGTCTTACATTCATCATTGCAAGTATGAAAACCTGAATTTTAAGGGTCTTGTGAAATTCTGTCTTAAAGAGATTATGAATACAAACTTTGCCTATGATTTTCTGCTCAATAGATACGACAGTGTGACTATCAGCTCAAATGAGGCAATCATGGTTGCAGAAGCAAGATCTCTTATTGATAATGAAGATATAGGCATCGGTGTTTACAATTCCAAAGCTGTTTTTGACTTTTTCAACTCAAATGAAAATAAAGAAGTGGAGGAAATGTCTGTAAATGAAAACGTGGTTCATGTTAAAGATTGTAACTTCAATCAGCTAACCCATATAGTGAACAACTTAGATAACTACTTTGGATACGATAACGAACAATCTTTAGTTAGAAGGTTGAACTTGGATGAAAAAATGCCAATGGCCAATGTGATTGACACAATACAAAACACCAAAGATTTGATTTTAAATCTGAAGAAGAGTTTAGAGGTTTGGGAAAATAACACATTTTCGTACTTGACTATTCCTTTGCAGAGATCATCGACAATCCAATTCAAAAGAATTGAGAGTCATATGAATCAAATGAAGGTTCTCTACACCTATCTCTATCTTTTGAAACACCAAGCCAACTTCCATGACATAAAAGTATGGGTTAATCAAATCAAACCGATTCTTAGCCATATTATAGTGAAGTTTGAGCAGTTGAGTTATATAGCTTTGTTCAAAGAGCTTGTTTCATTGATTCAGTCTCTTAACTCTTTCAAGTTCATAAGCAACTGGAATGTTATTATAACACTAACTTCAAACCTTAGAGAAAAGATATTGTGGTTTAGAAAATACGATTATACTGCAACCAACAACGAAGAAAAGTACAGAGAAGTTCAAACTGCAAAT
>JAJMDK010000128.1:0-21518 GCA_030573515.1 Hanseniaspora jakobsenii
GTTTGTCAATGCACCGAGTCCAAGATCATTGATGTTGAAAATAACCCAGTACAAAAAGACCCTTGATGCAGTAAGCGTTAATTTGATATCTGTGACTGTTCTCTCTTGATAAAGACCAGATTGCGGCTTGGATCTTAGCCATGAATCTCTATTGTTTTGAGTTAATTTCAAATTTGAAGGTTTAGGATACTCCCAAAAGGTACCGTTTTTGATTCTAGCAATGAAATTCCCCTCAAGGGCGACTTTCATAACTTTTGCAAAATCCTGTAAAATGGAGTTACCTGCAGGTGGAGGATCATTGATTCTTCTTTTGATAGGGAATAAAATAATAGGAATGATGGCAAAGATCAATAATGGCAATAGGAAAGCATAGAAGTAACCCTTGTCTCTAGCCAAATAACCTGCACCTAGTGAAACAAAAGCCCCAATATTAATGGAGAAATAAAACCATTGTGTTTGTCTTCTCAATGTCAAGTCTCTGTCCAAAATAATAAGTTCATTGGTTTTTTCATCTCTGGTGATAACATCAGTTTCATGTTTATATTGGCTCAATAACAAAGGCAAAAGAATAGGCTTTATACAAGCGGTACACCAAGCTAGAGTTAAAACTCCTAAATATAACAGTCCATAAGAGGTGTCTGGCTTGGATAAAACCTCTGGAATCACAGCCACCATCAAGATAACATGGGCTACAATACCAAAAAGACAACCTATAAACAACATAGTCATTTTTCTAACATACAAATCACAGATGAATGAGGTGACTAAAGGGAAACAGTAAGCGGCAAAGGACAAAAAGTTGGTGATGGAGTTTGTCTTTGATAGTCCCAATCCTAATGCACCAGCATTGGCATCACTAGGTCTAACACCATTAACCTTAACAACATTCCCCCACTTGGAGTTTGTAGGCAATGGCAGTTCAACCAAATTGCCCAGTCTGTCATTACAACAGTAATAAGAGGCCCTTTCGGCAAACTCTACTAATAAGATTAAATAGATTATCCAGGGCAATTTACCTGACTTGATTTTGTAAGGTGATGATAATTTTTGTTGTTCAGTGATTGGAATGAATTCATTAACTTGGCATGATTCAAAGTTACATGAAGAGACAGTAGATTCATTTGAGTTATGATTTTTTAATTGAATGAATGATCTTGTGACTTTGACATTGTTCTTTTCAACATCAGAAGATGTATGAGTACTTTCAACCTCATACAATGACATTTTTTCTTTTTTTATAGATATATATCAAAGTAAAGTTCAAATGTAATGATAAATGTGTATGGTTTTTTTTTATTATTTTTTTTTATTGTTTGGTTTATGATTTGTGAACTTATAAGTCACTAATTTAATATTATGTTAATTATAAAAGCTTAATTTTCTAATTTAAATTATACCATGACTTATTAATAATCAGGCTGTGTTTATATAAGTTTAGAATTTTATATAATTTAGCATTAAATGAGAGATTATATCTACAATAAAAATAAAATAAAATCGAATGTTTTTATTTTTACTTTTGTTATTGAGTATTGATTACATTGATTTTAAAACGTATTTCTCCTATATATTATCTTATCTTATTAATCTATATAATTATTTATAAAAAAAAAGATTATGTTTTGTTTCTTTATTAAATTTTTTGATTATTACTATAACGTTACTAATTCTTATTTGTTAATCAATTATAAATAGTAATAAATTACTAATTGATAAATAATTGATTAACACCACTGTTAATAAAAATAAAGGAGAGAGAGAGATTAAAAATCTAATAATATAGATCTAAATATTTTTTTGACATATTTTTTTTTTATTGTTTTTATAATATAAATGTGTCAAAAGATAAGAAAACGTGTAACATTATTTGATTATGATTTAACATTAAGATTATTATCTGATAATAAAAAGTAAAATAAAAAAGGCACTTTCTTAAAATTTATAATTGATAATCAACTAACAACTATTGTTGTTTATAGTTATTGTTGTTTATTGTATATACTTTAATAATAATAATAGTAATAGTAATAATAATAACATTTATTGATAGTTGATTATCAATGATAGATATAACACCACACATATACACATATAGAGAGAGAGACAAAATTAAAGATCTTATTACTACTACTAATAAATAATAAATAAAATAATTTTATACAAACCGGTGTGTTTTTTTTTAATTATTTTTTAAAATAAATTTATTTTAATGGATAAAATAAAAAATTAAAGAGAAAGATAATAAAAATATTGTAGATAAGATAAGATAAAAATAGATTTAGATTTAGTAGTAGTAGTAGTAGATTTTCTCGCTTAAACACCGAATGGACCAAATAAAGAAGAAAAAAAAAAAAAGACACAAAATTTCTTTAAAAAAAAAAAGAAGTCAAATTAAAAATAAAAAAAAAATAAAAATTTTAAACTTCTTCTTCTTTTTTCAATTTATATCACATGACTAAATATAAATAATGATCATGTGATTATAACAAGTCATATGACCTTATATCATGTGATCATTACTATTTATTATTATTTTTATTTAAGTTAGTAAACATGTGACTTAAGTCATTACAGATATATACTTAAACTAAAAAAACTAAAAATAATAAAAAAAAACAAATCAGAATTTAAACAATGAAAAAAAATTTATAACGATTTGGATAAGTACAGCAATTTATAAAATAACAAAATAAATAAAATAGAGAGAGAGAGAGAGAGAGAGATAGAAAGGGAGAGAGAAAGAGAGAAGTTTAGAGTTGATATTTGGTTTCTTCTTTATACAAAACAACATAAGATCTAGTATATGAACTCTAGTTTAATAGTATTTTTTAAAGTTTAAAAAATAGATATATTAAAAGATCACCAAATAGAAATATATATATATATATCACAACCAATACATTCCTCTTATTTGTGTAGATACTAATCCTGATCATATACAATTTTACAAACCTGTTTAAGTATCAATCTATTATCAAAAAATATATATATAGATACAACATTGATTATTTGATTTCTCTTTTTAGTAACAGCAATTAACCGAAAGGAACTTTATACTTTTATTAATAAAACAGAAAGAAAGATAAAGGGATTTTCATATTTAAGAATAATAAATAGATAACAACTACATTATATCCACCGTCTACTATAATCAACAGAGTATCTTTACAAAGTTTTGGATCAAGATTAAACTTTATTATCCTTGTTTTAAAGTAGAAATACATCAAACATTATCTTAGCACTAATTGAGAAAAAAAACCTTAATAAAAAGTCATTTGATTTAGATCTGAACTATACAAATTTATATGACTTTTTTAAAAAAACAACATCATCTAACATAAAAAAAAACAAACTGTAATTTATTCAAAAAACAAAACAAAACAAAAAAAGAACAATAACACCTAAAGTTATTAAAACAACCATTATGAACACAGATAATATCACTAATAACGCTGAAATGAAACCATCGCCTATTCGAAACAAAAAGAAACCGTTTATTATGGTGAAAACTGGGTTTTCCAATGGATCACTCCAGGATTCCATTGCCAAGACTAATGATACATTGATGAATGAAGAGGATTATGTCAAAACGCTGCTTAATGATCCTACACTGGTGGATGATGATATTCTCCTTAATAGACCATCTCTGGTTGATAACATATCATCGGATGTTTTGAGTAATTCAGGTAATAGTGTGGTGATAACACCCACAACTCATAATGACACCAAAAATAATCATATTAATATCAAAGACAAGATTGTGAATAGTATAGATATTAATAACATTAGTAATATTAATAATATTGATAACAGTAACAGTAAAGGTAATGAAGTGGATCCTAATGTTGACATCAAAGATACTAATTCCAGTTTAGACAATAATCAATTTAACGAAGCCTCACATGATTCCTTAGCCCATGATTCCATAGCCCATAATGACATGAACTATAGCGACAGTGACTTTGAGTCTGAGTTGTTGAAAAGATTTGATCCTGCTGAAGAAGATGGATCAAAGATATTTGAAACTAATAACATAAATAATAAAAATAACAATAGTAGTAGTCAAAAAACTAAAGTATATGCAGACAATGATGGAGATTCAGATGTATCGAGTAATTCCCTCTCGTCATCTAGTGACTATGAATCAGATGAGATAATAATACTAGACAACGAACCTGATGGTGATCATTATGACAATGGAATGTTCCACCAAAGGGATGACATAACAAAAGATCAATCAGATTATATAAATGACAGCAATGATGAAACAAGCACCTCTAGTGTTTCCAAAAAGAAAAAAACTTCCATGCTAAGGTACTCAGACTCAGAGATTAACACGAATATTTCAGGCAATGGAAACACATATTTCTCCCCTTCAAACCATTCAATGACACGCTACTCCTCATCTTCAGACTCCTCTGCATCCTCTTCTTCCTCTGACTCTGATGATGACAACTATATCCCTGAAAACCCAGCAACTCTGGACAGATCACTGCATTACGCTATACAGAACTTCAATGGACCTGAGAGCAGTCATTGTCCCCTTGAAAAGAATGAGGAGTGTGTAGTGTTGAATGACGAAGATGTATACTGGTGGTTGGTGAGAAGAGTGCGTGATGGAAGAATAGGGTTTGTCCCTGGAGAGCTACTTGAGGGATATGTTGAGAAGCTGGCGAAATGGAACTCCTTTATAAATGAAAGACAGTCAAAGATTGGTGCCCTTGATATTGAGGAGGAGTCTGACTATGAAGACTATAGTGAAGTTGGAGATCTTGATAAGTCCAATGATGATTTAAAAAACATAAAAAAAAAAAACTTGAATAATGATCCTGCTGATACTGGTGATGTAATGAAAACTTTAAATGAAACACATATCAAAACAACGGAAGGTTCAGAGATTTTGCAAACGAATTCAACGTCATCAATATTAAAAACATCAAATAAATGTTCTTCCACTGGGATTTCTCATTCGACAAATAAACCAAATGTAACATTCAACAATGATGTAACCTATGTTCCTTATGACTCCAATGAGGACATTCACGCCGGATCTCTTCATGAAGAGCTATACATGAATGACGAAGATTTCAAATCGGATCTTTCCTGGGGCTCCATGCCAACTTTGAAAATCAGAAAGAATAACTCCACTTCTCAAAACAATAACAATACTAATAATAACAATAACATCAACAACAACTATGATCCTTATAGCAGTAATGAGACTCTTGATCAAGAGAGGACAAAGGGTGGAGATAGCAATAGATACAGGGTTGTCAACACGGACACGAATGAAAGGGAGATTGATGAAGATTCTCATGATCTTAACCATATAAATCCTATGGACGATACACCTGTTGAAAATAATAACAATAATAATCAAAAGAATTTATCATTACATCAAGTTGAAGATAATAATAATGATTATAATGATATCAACGATGATAGTATAAAGGATATCAATGACTCAGTGCATAAAAGTGACAACAGCTCTCTGTATTCAGACGAAGAACCACATGATCAACAAGATCAGGGAAGTGCAGGCATCGAATGTATCAATGATATCAGCAGAGGTGAAGTTGGCAATAATACAGACATCAACAAAAATAGAAGTGATGAAGTTGGAAATACTACAGACATCAACAAAAATAGCAGTGATGAAGTTGGAAATAATACTATCGAAATAGAGAAAACTAGCAGAGATGAAAATTTTAATAATACTATTGACATAAACAACACTAGCAGTGATAACCATGAAGGAGAAGACGGATCCTTGCATGAGGCTGTAGAAATGGAGTATGGACCTCTGTTGAAGAAAATTGATGGGATCATTGGAAAATTGCAACAATAAACATTATGAGTTTTCATGTTTTAGTTCTTTTTTTTTCTATTTGGGAGTCTACATTAAATGCAGCATAGTTTTTTATTATTGTCAAAAACAATAATACAAATAAAAATAAATTAAAATTACTGATCTATGGTCTTTGTTTAGTAATGATACTAAAACTCAACAATCTTGCCTATACATCAAAAGCATATTAAAATAACTAAATTCTTACTATATATATATATATTAATATTATATATCTCAAAAGTGGGAGTGTACTGAACCATATAGAGAGAAGGAGGGAAAAGTACACTTGCATATGGACATTTAAAACTATTACTAACTTTATTAATATTGATTTTACAGCTATGAAGTATGGATTCCAAAAAGAGAAATAAATTAAAGTAAATTATATAACTATTGCAAAATGTTTTCATATTCTTCCTTTAAAAGTCTTTGTGCTAGCTTTTCATCAATGTTGTCAATCTCTCCATCTTGAAGTAACTTTTCCTTCCAACTTCTCAAAGTATTCATAACATCTTTCTTAGACACTCTCTTAAACTTTGGACCATTGATGTCTTCAGAAGTTTGTTCATTTTCTTCTTCCTCCTCTTCTTCCAGTT
The DNA here is from genome assembly GCA_030573515.1 of Hanseniaspora jakobsenii. Taxonomy (NCBI): domain Eukaryota; kingdom Fungi; phylum Ascomycota; class Saccharomycetes; order Saccharomycodales; family Saccharomycodaceae; genus Hanseniaspora; species Hanseniaspora jakobsenii. The sequence goes on from JAJMDK010000128.1 coordinate 6,448, forward strand.
CTTTTAACTTTCTTTTAGCAATGGAAATAATCTTTGGACTGAATCCTACATATTCCAAGACATTGATACCAAAGGATTCACCTGATTTTCCCTTTCCCACTTTGTACAAAAGTGTGATCTCCTTATCGTTTCCATTGCCGTTTGTCTTTGTATGTGCTAACATTTTCAAGTTTTCTATATCACTATCTATTTCACTCAATTCATGGAAATGCGTTGCAAAAATACATTCACATTTTATTTTCTTCAATTCTTTTAATATCCCCGCAGCTATGGCAAACCCATCATATGTTGAAGTCCCTCTACCTAATTCATCAACAAGCACTAATGAATCCCTTTGACAGTTTTTAAGAATCGAGGACATTTGCAACATCTCCACCATAAAAGTGGACAACCCCAAGTATTGATAGTCACCTGCACCAATTCTAGAAAATATTCCATCCACTAATGCCACTTCACTGCCGTTTTCAGCTGGAATGTAGCAGCCCATTTGGGTCAATAGTTGACATGTGGCTACAGTTCTCAAGTATGTAGATTTCCCACCCATGTTAGGTCCCGTCAGAATCTTGCACCTTGTCTCAGGGGTGAAATTGATGTCGTTGGGTATGATTGATCTACTGTTAGTTTCGTTGATTTCCAATAATGGATTTCTTGCCTTTGAAATTCTTGTCTGGCCAGTGGTGCTCAAAATGGGCTTCGTGTATGGAATAGGCGATAACTCCTGGGATATATATGCCAATGTGGAGAAAAGATCAAGTTCACCTATTAGCGTTTGCAACTTCATCAAAGGTATAAAGTATCCCTGAACTACTCTTAGTATTTCTGATATTATTTTCACTTGACTTTCCTTGAATTCTACAGTTAAATTGCTGATTTTATTGTTTAATTGTTTAAGTTTTGGAGTGGTGAAGAAAACTCCACTTTTCAATACAGACAACTCCTCAAATTGCTGTTTACTAAAGTTTCTCAATACTGCACCTTCGTTTCTTGTCAGCTTTAGGCAGTATCCAAAGACTGAATGCTGAGTTTCAAGCTTTAACTTCTTTTCAATATCCACTTTCAAAATCTTTCCTGACTCTACATAAATTTCATTGATTTGTTCCTTTAAGGATAAAATTTCATCTTGGATTCTTCTCAAATCACTGTTTTCATCTTCAATAACAAACTTTATCTCTGAGTTTAACTCAAAGTACTCAACGTCTATAAAGTCATTAATCATGTTTATAATGTTCATTGTCACTGCCAAATCTTTGTTTAGGGGACTTACAAATCTTTTAAAAATAATGTCTTTTGTTTTTTTCTGTTTTTGCATCAACTCCTTTTCCTCTTCATCCTCCTCCTCTTCATCATCATCATCGTCTTCTTCTTCAATAAACTCTGTCAACAGATCCAATAAGTGTGGAGTTAATAATATGTAGTTATAAATTTTTAATATTTCGCTTATAACAAATTCTATTTGATGTAAGGCAATCTCCCTATTATCGAAACGAGCCAGTTTCTTAAATACTTTTGTTAAATCACTAAATTTCGGCAATACTAAGTCCCTTATTCGGTGTCTTAGCTCAACTTTGTCACAGAAAAACTCAACAATGTCAAGTCTCTCCTGGATTTTGTCCTGTTCTAGCAATGGTTGCTTCATCCAGTTTCTTAACAACCGTGACCCCTGAGATGTTATATTTTTGTTTAATAATTGGTAGATTGAAGTGACTAATCCATTGGATGTGTTTCCCCCATTTAACACTACAAGATCTGTGCTCTCCATAGAGTCTTCAGGGAATAGATTCAAGGATGATGATGTGGCTTGATCTACTTTCATAAATTGAGACAGTGAGTAATTGGTCAAAAAGAATTTTTTGCTGTTATATTGAGAAGTGTCGTTTTCAAATTGTGTGTTGATGTTGCTAGCACTTGAAACTTGAATGTACTTCAATAACGCTTGGAAAGTTGACAAGATTAGCTCGGAGTTTTTGTCACTGGTTAATTTCAAAAATTCATCATTGTTCTCTTCAAGAATACATTCTTTTAAATTATTACTTTCAACTTCGTCAAATGCAAACACTTTTCCTGGAAGTTCAGTTATCAAACAATTGCATTTTTTCAGAACTTTGAATAAATTGTCGTTTTGCTTTAACAGTCTTTTAACGTTATCCCCTATCAAAACTTCCTTGACATTCAATTGAACAATGAGGTTCTCCAAATTATTGAAAAACATTATGTCATCAAAAACACTATATCCCAATAAGATCTGGTCAAAATCAACAAATGAGCATGCAACCGTGTAGTTTTGTTCATTCCCTTTGCTTGCAGTAGAAGAGCTGACACTGCCTGTTTCTGTAGATGATACACCATTTTGTGAATGCATAAAGGCGCTTTGATAATCCTGAGTTATTTTCAATGACATGATAACAGCCTTGCCTTCTTCTTCACTTTCTATAAAGTCATACTTTTCCTCCAACAAGTGCATGGTTCCAATGGTTGCAGTTAAGATGCTGAGCCATTTTGTGTTATATATTTCAACTTTGTAGCCTTGGTTCAGAACTTTTGTGATAAAGATCTTAAAGTTTTTCATTGACAGTGTGACAAATCTCAATGTGTTTGTTTTACTTGTTCCATTCTTGTTGCTGACAACATCTCTGTACTTCATTACAGCAGTGGTCTTATAAAAGAACTCACAACAAAAATCACAGTATCCATTGACAAAGATAAAATAGTCCTTCTCAGAATCTATAATTTTTATAGTCTTCTCATCACGTATTGTTGATGTGTCATTTCGTGTGTTTTCAACACTCTTTGAGAAAAACAGCTGTTCACTTGAAAGGTCATTCAACTTAAACTCTGGTCTAACTGAAGACATACTTGTTTTCTTAGTTACTGTATAGGTTTGTTGGGTTTGTTTAGATCTCTGTTCTAAGTGGTATAATTTCTATGAAATTGTTAACACTGATTGTAGTTTTATGTAAAGTGGTGGATTGGATTCTACCAAAGAGAAGAAGAAAAAAATTATTGAATTTCGTTAATAATGAAAATATTTGGCGTTAGTCATGTGATCATTGCTTTTTTTTGTAATTATACTGTTAGGTAACATTTTGGAATAAAATTTTAAAAAAAACTCGATCGATTATTAGCTGCTACTACCAATAAGAAAATGCTTAATCTATATAATTAATCAATTAATAGTTATATATCTTTGATATGTAATCCAAGAGCATGTCTTCTATTGCTTTAAAACTTTTCTGGTTGAGTTCTCTTCGAGTTTTAAATCCCTGTGTGTTTTTTCCATTGGTTCTTTTGCTGTGATTGGTTTCTTGTTTAAGACTGTTTAGAATTTGTTGAATTTCAGGTATTCGTTCAAACCATAGATTCTCCGTGTAACACTCCTGTTCAATACTCATATTATCTGTTTCTTCATTTTTATTTATACTATTGTATTTTTTATTGAGACTGTGGCATTCCTTTTTGTTACCAAACTCTGTATCAAAATCAAAGGTAATAACACTGACTACTAGTTTAATGTACGCATCTAAATAATCTGCATATACATTATGCGCTTGTTGCTCTTGTTTTCTTTTGTTTTGCAAGTTTCTTATGCAAGTGTTTAAAAACAGTACCTTCTGAGTCTTTTGTTTTATTTGGTTTTTAACAGTATCATTTTCTTTTTCTAAAGTCACCAGTCTCTTTTCAATCTCTATAAAGTTCAGATTCTGTTCTTCATTGATTCTTTTTAAATATAAGGACTCTTCTCTATACTCTTCAGTTTTTTTCTCCTCCTTTAATTTGTAATTTGCAATTACTTCATGTAGTTCTTGATTTTTTTCTTTCAAACTGTTGACCTCCTCTATGAGTCTTTTCGAATTAATTTTATTTACATCTTCAATCTTTTTTAATTTTTCTTCTTCCTCAGATATTTTAGTTTCATAGTTTTTTTTCAATTGATCCATCTCTATTTGCAAATTACGTATTTTGGTCAGATACGTTGATAACAAAATCTTAGGGCTATCTTTTAACCCCTGAGGCAACAGAATACCGGTAGTTTTCTGCAAAAAGATACAATCACGCCTAGTCAAGTTTAAATGAGCTTTTAAAACTATAGCATCGTCTATATTCTGGTAATTAGACTCATCACTGTAAAGAGGTTCCAAATTGATGTACTCAGTAAAACTTCCCGATTTGCTTTTTGGTCTTATGATATTGTTAGAGTAAGAACTATTTGTTGGATGGGGAAGCTCAATAAGTTTCTCATTTAATTTATCTTCAGAATCAGCAGTGCCTAATGTTGCGCCTGATAATTTATTAAGGTTTAAACTGCTAGTAGTTTTGTCTTCATCTAGGTATTCAAAAACTGGTTTTTCTTTTGATAATTTCTCTACATTGCATGTAATTTTGTTGTCTGTATGCTCTGAAGGGAACACAGTAACAGACTCCTCAAATGTAACCCCTTTTGTGGTAGTGGTGGATTCCTTTTCTGTGTGATTTTTATCTCTTTGAAACTTAGTCTTTGCCAAGAGATTGTTATCTAACCTGTTTTTGGTGCTTGGCTCTTTGTCTATACAGGGAAATATTAGCAGCTGGTGTTTTTCTGTGTTACTGCGTTGCTTAACAGTCTTTAACCTGTCGTTATAGACATTATCATAGACACTAGCATCTGATTCTATGCTTTCTGATATTGAAGTATCACTAGAACTGTCATTTAAATTGTCTTCTAAAACTTTGTTATCGTTGTTTTTGCTCTTTTCCCAATTAAAATATTTATTGATTCTATTACGAAACCCGTGTCTTTCTTCATTCTCAGTAGTCTTTCCCTCACTATTAGGCTTCAACTGTAAAATTTCATCCTCAAGGAACTTTTGTTCAGATGAAATCACTCTGTTACTTGAAGGTACAGAGTCATTCTTGATTATGTTTAAGTGATTTTTTATATTTTTATTATGAATCTCTTCAGAGCTCAAACTACTATTCTTCAAAGGGTACTTTTTGGCTTTGTTGTCATTGGTTGTATATCCCAAATTATCTGTGCCTGTTGATAGATTACATGTCTTTAAGCTTTCTTGCTGTTCACATGTTGTCTTTTTAACCTCAGGTAAGGTTGAAGGTCTTGCACTGTTGTATGCTAATTTTGGCTGTAGTTTTGTTGTCTCAAATCCAACCAGGTTTAATAATTTTTGATCTTCATTTTCATGTAATAGGTTGTAATCTATTGGAGTGTTGCCTTTCATTATAAAGTGATGTGTTGGATCTATTATTCTTTTTAATATATAAAAGTTTAGTACCTTGAGTTTTTTTGTTAATCACTTAAGGAACAAATAAAAACAAAAAGAATTGGCAGTAGCTATATCAATGTTCTGTTTCTCAAGAGTCTTTGAACATATTATTTTAACATGTTGATACTATGACAAATAATATACATTATTTTATCAAACTAAAGGATGATATAAGCCAAAAGTAAGTTGCATATCGTTTGAACCATTTCTTTTGAACTGATTATTTTGTAAAATTTTAGATTTTAGTTTTTTGATTTTTTTTTTGTGTGCCCGAATTGATTAAACATAAAAAATTGGCTATAATTTTCTCACAGAGTGAAGTTTCTCATATAAATGATTTTTATTTTAGAAATAAGAAAACAAAGTTCGTTTAAGAAAGTCTCTTAAGGAAAAAAGTAGTTCTGAATTCTACTCTTTACAATAATAAAGCTAACTTCAGAATAAACGACTCTTTGCATTGAAAATGATTCCTTATAGTATTTACTTTCATGAATGATAGATGGTCTTTATATATATAAAGGCTATATAAACGTTAATAATAAATAGATGGACCTTATTGTCTCTTTTGTTTCTTTTTTTAAAAGTTTATAATCTGTTATAGATAATGATAATGCAATGTGAATAATTATTAAATAGTTATGGGTATCATGTCAACTTGAGTTCCATTTTTATATTTTTATTTATATTTTTTTCAATATTTTATTTATTTTATATATTAGTTTATCAATTAAATGGCATATTAAAGTTTTACAAAGATTCAAACTTCGTCAACTTGTTGTTGCTCAATGTCAGCCTCTTGTGTTTTTCCCTCACCGTAGTAGAAGAATTGGCATAAAATTAGGAAATCCATGAATAAAGTACCAGAGGATCCTATTAACCAGGACAAGTTCACAAGAATATATCTTTTGCTTAGTGAAATACTCAAAACAGACAAAACAAAAGTGACGTTTCCTATACATGCTAGAAGGAAGAACAAGAATGAGATACCTTCTGTTGATCTATTCTTGATGTTCAAAACTATTTGTGGGACTCTTGAAGCCAAGTAGAAGCAAGCACTGATGTATCCAAAGAACTGAGCAGTGATGTTGAATTGCAATCTCTTGTCATTTGGATCTTCTGGGTTAGGTAAGTCCGGAAGTCTTCCGTCTTGAGAGATGTATGTAATGTACCATGATAAAATACCAATGATTATAACTGCAACAACAATCAGCATTTCCTTGATTCTTTTGACTATAGTGTTTTCCTTTTCAATTTTTTTTTGTAATTTCAAGGTTTGGTTTCCAGCGGCTTGGTTGGCTAACAATGGTTGGTTTTCAATTTCAGCAGGGGATACTTCTGATTCTTCGTCATCAGAGACTAAAAACAATGAAGTTTCATCAGAAAGGGTTGAAGCACCAAAGACCTTTGCCATAAGTCTTTTCATCTTTTCATTGAAAGGGGAAGCAGGGGAGGCAGTAGGATCAGTACCAGTTGAATTAATGGCATTTTTTTTGCTTTTAGTTCCGTATTTTAGACATTGAATCAAAAGAATGATATCAGCTAGTGTATAATAGGCTGCTAAAAGTATCGCAGTGAAGATAACTCTTTGCATCACAGACCCTAAAACATTGAATATATCACCTATCAGCCAGATTATAATGAAGTCTATGGATAACCCCTCTGATGATTTTCTCATATGATTTTCATATATTTGTGGAAGGAATACAACTATCCAACAATAAAGAGAGATAGACCCTAGAATGTTGGATATGGATTGATTATTTAGAACTATAGGTATAGATTGGACCATTTTTATTATTATTATTATCTTTAGTTATATTTATGTTGTAGCGATTTTTGTGATAGTTGAAGTTTGAGTATTAGGTATTACAATTTAGATGATTGTCTTTCTGTAAATTCTTCTTTGTATTCTTTTTGTTGACTGAACCGATATTGATTTCTAAAACTATTAGACTAAACTGCTTTGTCGGTATATTTAGTTTTTTTATTTATTTTCAAAATAGAAAATGATTTAAAACTGTACTTATATGAATATGTAATATGGTTTTAATGTTATTTACTTAATGAAGATTATTAAATAAGATTCTGGTTTTCTGTATTCTTCTTATCCTTCTTAATGTAGTAAATCTTAAGTAAAATATATTCAATTAATAATAAAGAAAGAATAAGAGTTGTTCTTGATGTAAAACGAATGCTATTTAAATATATATCCTGAACCTTAAAGAATGATATTAATAATGATTGTAGATTTAAGGAATCAATTCATTTGCTACTCAAATTAGCAGTTGCCTTTCTCTTTTTTACAATATACTAAAGCTTTATTTTGATAAAATTGCTCTATGACTGAAACCTTTTTCTCTCTCATCAGCATCGACCTTTTAATTAGGAGTTTTCGATTTTTTTCAAAATATTCAAAAATTTCTTTCTCTCTCTATATATGTAACTCGAAATAAAATGAATAAAAAAATCAAAAAGGAGAAATTATAAATCAGAAGGAAAAAAAAATTTTTTTCTTTTACTTTTTTACGCATATATAAATTTTCTATAAAGATTTCGGGGGGGAAAATACTTAATAAAACAGAAAAGAAAAAGAAGTGAAAAAATTAATTCTGAAAAAAATATCGATGGGTAAAAAAAAATATAGAAGCAGTTTTTGAATTTTTCTTACTGCCTTTCAATTTTTACACTCCTTTGAACATATATCAAAAGTGCCTGAGACATATTTTTACTTGAAAAAAATGACTTGTCATTACGTATGATGTATACAAAAAAAAAAAAATAATTCAACTATATTTCATTTAAAATAAAAAAAAATTGTAATTATTAGCATCGGAATTTTATTTTAATCTTTACTCCTAAGAAGAATTTAACAAAAATATTGAAAAAAATTAAGAAAATAGCTTTCATTGATTGTTCCTAAATTTTTAATGATGATAGTTCTCGGCTAGATCACATGGTTTGTAACCTTGTTGTTCTTTGTATTATTATTATAATAAAAACTCTATATACTTAGATATTTCAAGATTAATTAAACATCATATTTAAATCAAATATCATTAAAAGAAAACTCCCCTTCACTTGATCTATTAACTGATTCATTGAGCTTTTAATCTTACTTTCAACATCTAATATTTCATACCTATGTATTGTAAATAATGTATCACGTGCAATGTATAGTTGAAAATATCCAAGAAAAAATAATATAAAGCACGTGATCTTGACTGATAGCACGTGTTTTATATAATAATTACTTCACGTGACTATTATATTTAAGTTGGATTTAACATAATGTAACACGTGACATATCTCCGAGTGAATACATTCTTTTTTCTTTTTTCTTCTTTTTTCTGATTTCTCTCAATACTTGAAATTTTTGTCAAATTTTTAAATAAAAAAGAAAAAGAAAAAAAAAAAAAAGGATGGAAAAAAAAAATTTTTTTTCATGTTTCTTCTCCAAATAATTTTTTTTTTTTTTTTTTTAATTTAAAAAACGTAATTACAACAGTTATTAAATGACTACTTTCTAAGCCATCACTTCTTCAATTTAAACAAGTATCAAAAGTCATTCGATCTTTATTCTTTTATTCTTTTAACAACATCAATATTTGAATATATTTAGTCCTTTTATTGAAGTATTTACATTTATTTCAACATGATATAATTTAAAAAAAAAAAATAGAAAAAATTTAGAAAAACCTAGTGTCTGTTTATAGCAATTTTTTATATTAAAAAAAACCCCCTTATAAACGCAAATTTTAATTATTTAATCATTAGCAATGCCTCCAAAGAAACAAGTCGAAGAAAAGAGAATCTTATTAGGAAGACCAGGTAACAACTTAAAGACTGGTATTGTTGGTTTGGCAAATGTTGGTAAGTCATCCTTATTCAATGCTTTGACTAAGGCCTACTTGTCAGCTGCTGAAAACTTCCCTTTCTGTACCATCAACCCAGAAGAATCTAAAGTCATTGTTCCATCTCCAAGATTCGATGAGCTATGTAAGCTATACAAACCAAAGAGTGAAGTCCCAGCCTTCTTGACCATCACTGATATTGCCGGTTTGGTTAGAGGTGCTGCCAGTGGTGAAGGTTTGGGTAATGAATTCTTGTCACACATCAGAGCCGTTGATGCTTTATTCCAAGTTGTCAGATGTTTTGATGATGCTGATATCATCCACATTGAAGGTGACGTTAACCCAGCCAGAGATTTGGAAATTGTTGCCAATGAATTAAGATTAAAGGATATTGAGTTTGCTGAAAAGCACTTGGAAGGTGTTTTAAAGATCACCAAGAGAGGTGGTCAATCCTTAGAGGTTAAGCAAAAGAAGGAAGAAGCCGCTTTGGTTGAAAAGATCATTGAAATGTTAAAGGATGGAAAGAGAATATATAACCAAAACTGGGCTCCAAAGGAAATTGAAATCATCAACTCCATGTTATTATTGACTGCCAAGCCTTCTGTCTACTTAGTCAATCTATCTGAAAAGGACTACATCAGAAAGAAAAATAAACACTTAATCAAAGTCAAGGAATGGGTTGACACCAATTCTCCAGGTGATTTGATCATTCCTTTCTCTGTTGCCTTGGAAGAAAGATTGGCCCCATTAACTGGTGATGACTTGAAGGCTGAAGAAGAAAAGGTTGGTGCTACCTCTGCTTTCCCAAAGATGATTACCCACATGAGAAAGAAAATGGACTTGATCTCCTTCTTCACCTCAGGTGCTGATGAAGTCAGAGAATGGACCATCAGAGACGGTACAAAAGCACCAGCTGCCGCTGGTGTCATTCACAATGATTTACAAAAGACCTTCATCTTGGCTGAAATCATGAAGTACAGTGACATTGAAGAATACAAGGATGAAAAGGCTGTCAAGGCCGCTGGTAAACTTCACACCAAAGGTAAGGATTACGTTATGGAAGACGGTGATATCGTTTACTTTAGAGCCGCTGCTGGTAAATCCTAGATGACTTTTTTGATTTTTTTTTCTTTTTTTTTTTTTTTAAAAAAACAATCGTTTATTTGTTACATAAAGATATATATATATCATTTGTTCTAATATAAGATATGACAACAAAAACTTTAAAAGAAGATTTTTTAATCGTTACAGTATACAACTGTACAGATATGTTAAACTTAAAAGAAAGATTTTAAAAAAAACTGCTTTACTTCGTCTTTTTTATAGTTTCATTAATTATTTTTTAGTTTAGTTTTTTTTATACGTTAGTTCAGTAACATTAATGTTACTCTTTTTGTTTTTTATTTTTTATCAAAAAAAAAATAGAAGAGATATGTATATATATTTACAAGTTAATATTTCAAATCACTACAACATTAAAATCTATGTCTCCAAGGAACTCTTGTCATACCACTTCTTATCCTTGGATGCTAGAAGTGTACCATTTGCTACCTCACTGTTATATGAATCTATATGATCAATAATCTTCTGAGCACCTGTTTTTCCGTCATATTGTCTTCCAAGTGCTTGCACAAATTCACCCTGTGGATCCATTAAGTAAAAGAATATGGAATGATCAACTAAGTAGTCTTCTCCTGGTGGTACATCCTTAGGAGTAGAGAAATATACTCTGTATTTTTTACAGCAACTTTTAACTTGCTCATGTGTTCCTGTTAAACCTATGATACCTTCATGGAACTCTTGTAGGTAATCCTTGATGACCTCTGGGGTATCCCTTTGAGGATCACAAGTAATGAAAATAGGTTGTATTGTAGGTTTCTTTGAAGAACCATTTCCAGGCTGCTCTGAGCTTTGTTCTGATGCATTTATATTGTAATACTTGTCAATTATATCCAACCATTCACCTAGTTGATCCAACTCTTCAGGGCAAATGTCAGGGCAATGAGTAAAACCAAAATAAACTAAAGACCATTTTCCTTTTAGGTTTTCCTCAGTAAAGTTCTTTCCCTCTGTGTCAATAAGTTGGAATTTACCTCCAATTAAAGGTTTTCCGTATCCACCACTTGTATTTTTACCTCTGTTGCTGTCTGCCTCTTTCAAAGTTTCCAATCTTTTCTTTTCATATCTAAAATAACCATATAACAAAACACCTGTGACACCGGCTAAGACCAACCCCTTCCAGGTTGCAAACTCAAAATCTGGAGCTTTTGCACCCTTGTTTGATTTCTTACCGTTGTCTTTAGGATCAGGAATAAAGCCTAAAGGAACTCTAGAGTATGATTTTTTGCTCTCCTTTTCTCTTTGTTCACTAACAGGATCTTTCTTACCAAACTCAACAACATTTTTTGGTCTGACTATGCTTTTTCTTTTAGGAGGCTCGTTCAATCCATTATCATTGGAGTTATTTTTTATATACGTATATGAAAATAATCTCAGTTGCTTACTATTGCAGTATGGTGGTATTCTTGCAATGCCACGTTGATTGATTACTTTATGACTAATCCAATTCATAGACATCTCTGTATTTTTGAACTTCAACTATTTGTGTGTGTGTGTTATTGGTTTTATAGCTTTGTTTCTAACTATCAGATAATTATACCTAGATGAAAGTATCAACTTTGTTTTTGTTGGGTGGCCTCTATATATGTTCATATATTAAGATCACTATAATGATGTTCATCGTTAGAATAATAGAAGAAAGGGTAAAATAAAACAATATTGTTGAAGTTATAATGTGTCTATCTATATATATGCTCCTTTCTGTATACCACTTGTTTAGAGATAGCCTTAAGAGTAACACCTCGTTTGTTGTTCAATAAAAATAAAAAATAATAATAAGTTACAAAAAACTGATAAAATAACAATTTTTTGATGAATATTTTAGAATAATTCCTTCCCCCTAAACAAAAAAACAAAAAAATTTTGAGAGAATAAAAAAAAAAAAATTTTGAGTTAAGTGAGTTTGAGAGAGAGAGAAAAAAATTTTTTTTATTTTTTAGGGAAAGCGCTTAAAACAACAAAAAATTCCCCTTTTTAGAACAAATTCTGTCGGTGTTATATAACTAACGAAAGAATAAAAAGTTGTTCTTTAAAAAATTTCAAGATGGATTGTAATTATTAATCAGATAACAGAAATTTATAAAATTAACTCTATATCTTCCATATGTATAGAAAAAATAAAGAAATGAATTAAACCCAGTAACAGTAACAGTAAATGTAACAGAAGATAAAACCTAGAGTAGATACAGTTTATATATATTGTATTAATCAAAAAAAGAGAAAAAGAGAAAAGCAGCAAATCTTAGACTTCTTGCCTTTCGTAATAGCAATATTGGTGTACTAGTAGAATAGATAGATAGATAACAAACCCTTGGATCTATATCACCAAAACTTATGGTATGTATTGCATCTCGTTATAAATGTTCGTTTCCTCTTTCTGTGATTATCACTAATATGATTGTTGAATTACTCTAGCTTAAGCATTTTTCAAGAGTTTCTTGTTGTTTTTTGTCGTAGTAACAGATTGAAAGTGAATTTTATTCTAAACCAAAGATTAAATGATTTTGGATAGGTCACATGATTGACACTACTTTTTTTTTTATTTTTTTTTTTTTTTTTTTTTTTTCGTTTCACTTTTTTTTTATTTTTTGCAACAACTCCTAACAAAGTCGCTTTAAAACCATTTCTCTACTTAACTCAATACATCTTATGAATCTTCCAATTGTAATGTAATATAGCTCCTGTATGAATAAGTTCGTGTTTTATTTTAAAATTTGTGATTAGAGATTAAGCAGTTTTAGTATATAGAGTAGGTTAGGATACTAACCTTGGAAAAGGAATTCACGGTATCAAGCATATACATGTATATATAATAATGGTCCTGTTACGCGTTTTAATAAAAACATATATTATATAGATATGTATCTATTTAATAACTTCACAAGTTATTATTCATTTATAAGGTATAAAGAAAAACAGACTTAGTCATTTCAAATATAAAGAAACTTTATATCAAGTAAACCGAATTTTTTTGATCTTTGGTTTATATTAAATACTAACTTTCTTTTGTTTTTTTTTTAAAAAAAAACTCAATATCTTGATTTTAATTACAGTTTTTGTTTTAGAACAGTAATAAAGACAAGTTTTAAACTCACTCAATGTTTTATTAAAAAAAAAAAAAAGAACAAAGGATATTATTATGTATGCAAAAACTAATATATAATTATTATATGAGCTATAACTAAAGGCGTATGCGTATTGAATATAAATATGCAATTAAATATTTTTACTAATTTAACAAATATGAAAAATTATCTCAAAAGAACTTGGAAGTTTTTTTTTTTTTTTTTTAAAAGAAATGATTGATTAAAAGAACATCTATAATGCGAGTAATAACAATATCATGAATGCACTGCTGATGTGGTTTTTAGAAGAAGCGTTGTTTTCTTCATTGAAACTAGCAATGGTGATGCTGGAAGCAGAAGTTGGTGATGCAGCAAAAGAAACAGTGGAAAGTAATGAAGGTTTACCGCCTGCGTAGTTGGAAGTAGTACTTTGAACCACAGTTGTGCTAATATCGATGCTTGAAGAACTTTCAGATGGATTGTTAGAAGAGACAATTGTACTCTCAGGGTATCTAGACTCAGATGCTCCGCTTTGAACAGTGCTTGAAACACTTTCAGTAACTATAGAAGTTTGAACAGGGGATGTGCCTGTTTCAGTGGCTAAAGAAGTTTGATCAGGGGATGAGCCTGTTTCAGTAATTAAAGAGCTTTGAACAGGGGATGAGCCTGTTTCAGTGGCTAAAGAAGTTTGAACAGGGGATGAGCCTGTTTCAGTAATTAAAGAGCTTTGAATTGGACTTGTACTTGGTGTAGATGAAGTAACTTCATTAACTGTTGATTTTGGTCCATTGAACGTAGTTGTTGTAGTAGTCTGAGGGTAAGAACTTTCACTAGCAGATGGGGTTTGTCTAGTTTCAGAGCTGGTATCTGTTGATAAACTAGCACTTGAACCTCCCTCTCTTGTTGTTGTTATTGTCTTTGTTGATTGAACACTTGGGTTGTAAGACTCACTGGATGTAGAGATAACAGATGTTGAGCTGTAGTCAGATGGTGTGCTTGATTGTGTGCCTGTATGACTTGAGATAGTATCTGTGGTGGTTTCAGAAATTATACTTGGAGTAGTGTATTTGGATCCAGGAGACAAAGTTGAAGTTGTCAATGTACTGGTTGCTGTTTCAGTAGAGCAGATACTGTCAGGACATGTTATGGTTGTTGATGAAGTTTCTATGTTTGTTTTAGTAGTTGAGAAAACAGAATCTGTAATTGTATCAGTGGAGCTCGTATTGGCCCATTTGAATGTTGATTTGGGTGTCTCAACAGTTACAACAGTTTCAATAGTTGTTTTTCCATCTGTGCCTGTGAATGTAGTAACTCCTGTAATTAAGCTAGTAAAAGAACCTGTCCATGGGATTGTGGTAGTAGCGACTAATTTTGGTGTCTCAATGGTTACGACAGTTTGTGTGGTAGTTTTACCATCGCTGCCTGTGAATGTTGAAACACCGGTAGTGGTTGTGGTTTCAGACCCAGTCCAAGGAATAGTAGTGGTGGTGATTATTGTTGGTGTTTGGATGGTGACAATAGTTTGGGTGGTGGTTTTACCATCAGTCTCCGTAAAGGTTGAAACACCGGTAGTGGTTGTGGTTTCAGACCCAGTCCAAGGAATAGTGGTGGTGGTGATTATTGTTGGTGTTTGGATGGTGACAATGGTTTGGGTAGTTGTTTTACCGTCAGTTCCGGTAAAGGTTGAGACACCAGTAGTGGTTGTGGTCTCAGTTCCAGTCCATGGGACAGTGGTGGTAATGGTCATTTCTGTTTCGGTTGGAGGAGCTGTGGTGTTGGCG
>JAJMDK010000129.1:0-21371 GCA_030573515.1 Hanseniaspora jakobsenii
CTATATTTAGATATTTTATAGAATAATTATAAAATTTTCTTAATCTATAAGTAATATATAACATGAAACAGAATAACAACATCTGTATATATATATAGACATACTGAAATATACATTCTACTGTTATATCATTTATTAATCAAATTCTAAATTATAAATATATTTAAAAAAAAAAAAGAAATAGAAGTCTTTATTAAATATATATATCCCAGAAGGAAAAAGATATAGGTTACTTATTTTTCTTTATCATACAAGTGAAACACTTAAAATTTAATTATGGGTAGTAGTTCGAATAATCTAAATAAAGGTGTCAATGGAACCTCATCATTATCCTCTGGCACTTTTATTGGATCTTTAAAGAAAAAAGGCAATGATAAGATAGGGCATCATGATCATCCTCACGTAGTTTCTAAGCGTAGTTATGATTCAAACACAGCCTCTTCACATGAGCACACTGGCGCTAGTAATAAAGCTTCAAATGTTTCTGCGGCTCCTCATCAGCATTCAGCCTCTGAAGATCACAATATTCAATCTTTCACTCAAGCTACTGAGGGTCATGCTAATTCCAGTAAAAGATCTTCCAACAGCTCTTCTTTTGTTGTTCTAAACAATAGCTCTGGCCAATTACAGAATGAGGAGGATATTTCTAACTCAGATTTTGGTGAGCCCTTTGATAGCAAAAAAATACTGAACAATAAAATGTCTAAACATTTCAAGAAGAGCGATGATTCATCACAAAGTTTAAGCCCACATCATTCTAACAGCCACTTGAATGAAAGTGTTAGTTGCGATGACGCTGCATCTGAATCTCAGTCTCAAGGTTACCATTCTTCAGCAGGCTCATTCAACGAATCTAATGGAACGGGATCTTTTGGCAATTATGGCCATTACAATCAATATTATAACAGCTATCCTTACAGTCACCCACCGCCACCACCTCCTCCTCCTCCTCCATCACATAATCATCCTCATTATCCTTTTAGTCATCCACCACCACCACCTCCTCCTCATTCCTTCTATCCTCACTCTCCTCATCCTCATTCACACCCTCCTCCTCCTCCTCCTCCACATCAACATCCTCCAAATCATTACCACTCCTTTTATCAACCGCCTTCAAACTTTTCTTCTCCTTACCATCACTCGTATCCTCAGCAACACTCTTCTTTCTCTCACCACAGCCAACATGATTCTCACTCCGATAATTATCACAGCTTTGGATTTTCAGATATGAGTCACGATCATTCAAGAGATTCAGACAGTAGAAGTGTAGAATTGGAGAGAGAAGAAAGAAACGATCATTTTTATGAGTATGGAAGTTTCGACAACAGTACTGCTAGTAACAGCTTCAATTATGAAGATCAGTCTAACGGTAGCTATTCGGATTTCCAACAAGTTTTCTCTTATCAGCCTGCCCCTCATCATCTTCCTCATTTAGCCCCAATGCAGGTTCCTCCATCCAGCTCTATGGATGCAATGCCTATTAGTCCATGGGGACCTCCTGTGCCGGTAAAAATGGTTCCCGTTACTGTTGATCCTGAAGACGGCCATATTGAACCAAGTTTTATGATGCAAGAGGACTTGATGCCTGTACCTGGTCGAAAGCTCAGCAAACCTAAGGAAGGTGGTGTTCCTTGCATTTCAAGAAATAACAGTGTGCATCAAGTATACGGTATGGGCTTGCCTTTAGAAGTTGATGGCCAATTTCCTCATGATGCCACTTCAGTTGAAGAACCTTCCGCAGCTTTTGCAAGCTATAACTCCGCTGGTGTTATTGGATACCAATACATGCCAGCTTACCCTGTGAACTGTGACATGAGGGGTCAAATAAAAAGACCTGTTTCAAAGAAAAATAAATACAACAGAAACAAAAGCTATAACGGTGCCAGAAAGGGGTCCGTTTCCAGTAATGCTTCATTTTCTTCTTATCAGCAACAAGAACGTGATCAATTAGGTTTCTCAACAAGTGAATCACGTGTAGCTTCTTTTGGTAGAGACGAAAAGTACGAAGGGAAGACCATGGCGGACTTTAAGGGAGAGTTGTACAATATTGCCATAGAAAACCAAGGTTCTAGATTTATTCAAAGCCATTTAACTGT
Source organism: Hanseniaspora jakobsenii (assembly GCA_030573515.1). Classification (NCBI taxonomy): domain Eukaryota; kingdom Fungi; phylum Ascomycota; class Saccharomycetes; order Saccharomycodales; family Saccharomycodaceae; genus Hanseniaspora; species Hanseniaspora jakobsenii. The sequence goes on from JAJMDK010000129.1 coordinate 2,097, forward strand.
AGAAGAACTACCAAGTGTCGTTGAGGAAATTAAACCTCATATTGTTCAACTAGCAAATGATTCCTTTGGTAATTATTTAATCCAAAAAATTATTGAAATAGGTGACAAAGAGCTCAAACTAGAAATATTATCCATTCTAGCAGATTATTCCGAAAATGGTATTGAACACGTGTCAAGAGACCCTCATGGAACAAGAACTTTGCAAAGAGTGGTAGCTGAGTTCATGGACTTTGAAGAGGGACTGCAGGCATTGAAGGACACCTTTAAAGGGCATATTATCAGCATAAGTAAAGATCTTAATGGTAATCATGTTGTCCAGGAGTTGTTGACTTCTCTAAAACCTGAAGATACCCAATTTATATTTGACGAAGTTCTTTCAAATATATCTGAACTATCTACTGAAAAACACGGCTGTTGTGTTTTGCAAAGATGTATAGATAATGGTAATGAAGAGCAAGTCAAGTCTATATGTGATGCCATTGTTGAGGACAGTCTCAAGTTGTCCAATGACCCATATGGTAATTATGTAGTGCAGTATATCTTGCAAATGGAGAAGGAAAAGTATTACAGTCTGAAATTAATAAATGATGAATCATTACCAGAGAAGATTGAAAAGATCTTCACTTATAGTCAATCAATATTAAATAAGCTCTCACCAGAGATAGAATCCTTGTGTTTCTATAAATTCAGCAGTAATGTGATTGAAAACCTTTTAAAAACACCAGTGAGTGTCAGTGCTCCTTTATATGAAGTTTTATTAGAGTTATTCAAGAGGGAAGGTTCAGAGGTTATTATCAAGTTTTTAACAGATCCATATGCAAATTATGTTTTACAAACGTCTCTTTTATCCACGCAAAAGCAATCCAGTAAAACAGATACGTTTGCCAAATTTGTAGAAATATTGAAGCCTGTTTTAATAATGGAAATTGATCAAATTATTGATGGTTCTAATGAAGGTGGAGAGTTAAACGGAACTGATAAATTAGAAACATCAGATGGCAAGAGTGAAAATATTTTAACGAAAGAAATGGAAACCTTGAGTATTAACAAACAAAAGGGCAAAGAGTTTAAAAAATACGATAAATCTACACACATCAAGCTGGTACAACTTCAAAGAATATACACGATTTGTAGCAATGATTACAGTAAGAATTGCCATGAAACACGGTATACTCTCTGGGGTCCCAACTTCAATGCTAAAAACCATGAGAGCTTTGGCCATGTCAAAAAAAATCAGAGAAATCGTCATAGTAGACAGAATCCAGACCAAAGTAGAGGCGATGAGGCTACTGATAATAAAAGCAAGCACATGAGATCTCATCATGGAAAGAAGGGAAAGAGCTCTGGACACCCTAACAGAAAACATCATGGTGAAAAAAAAAATAGAACGAAGAAAACTGTAGAAGCTGTATAATAAGGAAACACACATTCTTAGCTTTTTTTGTATTTTGTTCTATTTTGCTTTTGTTTTTTTATTGATTTCTTTCATTTATATGATTAAATTCTAATAATTTTTATCATTGCTTCTTTGTTTGTTATTTTTTTTTTTTATTTGATATTGTTTCTGCTTTAACAAGAGAAAACATTGAGTCTTTGAATGTTTTTATACTATATTCAATATGATATTTAGAACTTTAAATCTCTAGAAAGCTTTCTTCTTACTATATTGTGATAGCTCTAATGTCCGACATCCATTAAATTGTTTTTATACCTATGTATATATATTATTTGTATATGTATAAATATTATTTATTAACCTAATATTTTTTTGATTTTTATTTTTCTTATCTAATCATTTTAATTATCGTTGAAGTAATAAAAACCCTTTGTGTTGATCTTGTAATATCAATTATGGAACATCAATTATGATTTTCATATAAAATAATTATAATATTTACATTGGATCATTCTTCTTCTATTACATAATGTGTCATTATTATGTTATTTTCTTATTGTGTGTATAATTAAAAAATAAAAACTTTTATTAATTTTTCTCTCCATATATTATTATGATAAAAAAAATGAATTATCTAATGATAGTGTCAACCAGTCATCTGTTCCACGGAATTCTTTGGTTTTAAAAATAATCATTACATTCAAAGAGGTATCATCAAAAAAAATAATTACCAAATCTCTACACACTGAATAGAAAAAAAAGTTTCTTTTTTTTTTTTCTCTATCTCTCTTTATTTTACGTAATATACATCCACGGTCGGATATAAGTGATGTAGTGGTATTTTTTATTTTTTTTTTTAAAGGGTGTGTGTGTGAGTTTAAAATTTCAAAAAAAGGAGAGAACCCTTCATTACGTTATTAAAATATTAGATAAAAATAATAATCCGTCAAATTTTAAACATGTAACATGATATATCATGTAAATTGGTCAACAATTCATCTAGAATTCTCTTTCTCCCTTTTTTTTATATACAATATCAAACATATATATATGGACCTTCAATTATAATTTTTTTAGAAACATTTGAATTATCAAAAATTTCATTAATGTATTATTATATCTTATATTAGTATAAGATAAAAGAGTGAACAATTATACAGAAACCATCCAAAACTATTAGCCTTTATAGTTCAGCATACTTTTTTTTTAAAAAAAAACATATATATATACTAAACATCGCACAATGTCTTCTGAAAAACAAACAATCTTTTTATCCGGTGCTACTGGTTACATTGCTCAACACATTATCAAACAATTATTAGAATCTGGTAAATACAAAATTATTGGTTCTGTTAGAGGTGAGGACAAGGCCAAGGCTTTAGCTGAAAACTTTGGAAACAACCCAGACTTATCTTTTGTTTACGTTAAGGATATTTCTGACCTTGCTGCTTTTGATTCTGCCTTTGAAGAACACGGTCCTAAGATTGACTATGTTTTACACACTGCCTCTCCATTCCACTTCAATGTCACTGATGTTGAAAAGGACTTGGTTATCCCAGCCAAGAACGGTGCCGCTGGTATCTTCAAGGCTTCATGCAAGTACGCCACTAACTTGAAGCACTTTGTCATTACTTCCTCTTATGCTGCTGTATTTGACATTTTAAAGGAAACTGACAAGACCTACAACGTCAATGAAGAATCTTGGAACCCTATGGAACTTGAACAAGCCAAGGAAAACCCTATCTTTGGTTACTGTTATTCCAAGAAGGTTGCTGAAAAGACCGTTTGGGACTTAAAGGCTGAAATGAACCCTAAGTTCAACATCACTGCTGTTAACCCAGTCTATGTCTTTGGTCCACAATGCTTTGACTCTTCTGTCACTGATGTCTTAAACACCTCTTGTGAACTTATCAACAAGTTTATCAAGTCTTCCCCAACTGACGAAGTTGATGACAGTCTAAAGGGATCATACATTGACGTCAGAGATGTTGCCAGAGCTCATATCGAACCATTATCTGCCTCTGACAAATTCAACGGTAAGAGATTAATATTAGAAGGTGGTAGAATGGGTAACCAATCCATTGTTGATGTCTTGAATAAAATTCCAGCCTTGAAGGGTAAGATCCCTGTTGGAACTCCACACAGAGACGACAACATTACCGCTGAAATGGCTGTTGTTGACAACCATCTAACGAAGGAATTATTAGGATTTGAATTCATTTCCTTTGAAAAGTCTGTTGAAGATACTGCTAACCAAGTTTTAAAGGTTAAGGGAATGTTGTAAATTTTGAATCATAAACCATGAAATTCACTTCATTCTTTTTACAATCATGAAATTTTAGACATATATATGTATATATATATATAATACGCATTTTATTTTCTTTTTTTCAATTAAAGATATCATTTTTTTATTTTAATAATAGTTTTATCTTAATTTACAGTTAAAAAAATAATTAACCTTTTTTTAAATATATATATATTTTTTTTAAATTAAATATGTTTACATTTGTAAAAATACCCGCTTAAAAAAATTTGCTTTAATTTAATTGTTAACAAGTTTGAAACAACATTAATATTTTATAAATAGAGTCAATATACTTGGATGGGGGTTACTTCAGATTAAAAAAGATAATATTAGGTTGTTTTGAAAAGAGTTCTGCTTTTTAATGATAAAATAAAATATATAATATTATTACAGCAAACAAGAAAAAGAAAAACGTAGGTAGATTTATATTCATAGATAACGTAATTTAAATTGACGTTCTAGTAACTTTTTTCAGCTCTAGTTAAATGCCATGTCTGGTTCTTGGTATAAGACGTTTCTCAAAGATACCATTACAAAAACTGATACTCTTAACAATATTACAAACTGTAATATATATCAAACCGTGCTCTAGTTATATATATTTTAAACTGTAGTACCAAAGTTTATAGTTCATATATATATTTTTTTTCGCTTCTAAGAACAAAAAAAAAGATACACACATATTTACCCTTAATTAAAAAGTTGTACTGTTAATTAGGGCTTTTTGGTAATTTAAACAAGATAAGCGAAAAAATCAATAAAAATATAAAATTAAATCAAGAAAAACACTTCGGTATATATAGGAGACTCTTTGCACTTAAAACGAGATAATTTAATTAAATTTATATTGAGAATATAATTTTAATTTTAAAATATTACTATAAAACGCAACTAGTTGTAGATTGAATACACACTAGAAATTACTGAATGAAACCAACCAACAAACAATAATTCAATAATCAATACTAAAAAATGTCTTCTTCCTTAGAAACTGTCTTTTTATCAGGAGCTAGTGGCTTTATAGCCCAACACGTTCTGGACCAACTGTTATCCAGTGGTAAATTCAAAGTAATAGCCTCTGTAAGATCAGAAGAAAAATCAGATTATTTAAAGACACACTTCAAAGACAATTCAAACTTATCCTTTGTATATGTAAAAGATATCTCTGATCCAGAAGCCTTCAACGAGTCATTTGAAAAGTACGGTAAAGAATTAGACTATGTCGTTCATACAGCCTCTCCATTTACTTTTGATATCACGGACATTCAAAAGGATTTAATAACTCCTGCCAAAAACGGTACAGCTGGAATCTTCCAAGCTGCAGCAAAATACTGTCCAAATTTAAAGCACTTTGTCGTGACTTCTTCCTTTGCTGCAATTGTTGATCCAAAGCATGCATCAGATCCAAACACTGTATTTGATGAAAGCTCATGGAACCCTTCCACTCTGGAGGAGGCACTAGAAAATGAATTTGCAGGTTACAGATACTCAAAGAAAATTGCAGAAGAGACAGTTTGGACTTTAGCAAAGAAACTTAACGCAAAATTCAATATAACTGCTGTTAATCCAGTGTTTGTCTTTGGTCCTCAAATGTTCTCTGATGCTGCCAAAGGAAAATTGAATACCTCTTGTGAAATGGTTAATTCTTTGGTGCACTCTAAAGTTGGTGATCCTGTTTCTGACATGTTCAATGGTGCTGCAATTGATGTAAGAGACGTAGCAAGAGCTCATATTGAGCCATTGTTGGATTCCAGTAAGTTCAATGGAAAGAGATTACTTATGAGTGATGTGAGATTTGATGGTCAAACATTGGTTAATATTTTGAATGAAATTCCAGAGCTTCAAGGAAAAATCACAAAAGGTCAACCTGAAAATATCGCCGATTTCACTAAATCAAAGGCCAAGATTGTAAATGATGAGACTAAAAGATTGTTAGGATTTGATTTTATAACCTTGGATAAATCAATCAAAGACACTGCCAATCAAATAGTTGAAGCCCAAAATATTTGAACTAGAATATATACAATAATTGCTAAATTATATACTGATGATTCTTTATTGGGGTAACTTTAAAAGCTTCTATTTGACTCTATTAAAACATACATATACGGTAAGTTTTTTGTTCTTTTGTACTTATTTTTAGAGTTTTCTTATAATTCAAACTATACAGTACTAACTATCCTAGTATGGTATTAATCGTCTCTTGCCCTTGGTAATACATAGATGTAATGCAAAAAAATTCGTAATAATTTATATAATTAAACTAGCTAAATAAAATGGACTGACGATTTAGGCTAAAGGTCATAATCGACGCAGAAATTGTTATTCGGTTAATGAGACACAAACAATAAAGTTTATGAATACTTGTTATTATGCTCATTGTTCAGTTGTATGAAGTTCTCAACTAGACTTGAATTACTGATCTTTTAGTAGTAAAACAAAATCATATTTAATTGATATCTTTGTATATATAAACGACAAATTTAAGAGAAGCCCTGCTTGAAGTTGCTTATTCAAATTCGGGTAATTGTTTAAGTTATAAAAATTTACTATCTCACTTAACTATACATAAAAAAAAAATCAAGTAAATAATCCTATGGGGCTTAATTTTCGTTTATAAAAAAAAAAAAAACAATATTATTTTTGTTTGTTGCCTCCAGGTTTTCTTTTCAGAATCATAACAAATTAAACACATCTTTTTACTTAGTTTTTTAAAAAAATAATACATATCTTTAGATTTAAAATTTTTTTGATTTTAATACAGTTAACTATATAAAAACTTTTAAGTAAATAATATAACTATTTTATTTATATGTTTATTTATTTTAGATCAAAGATATGAGTCATACAATTGTCGTTTTTGTAAATAGATAATTATTTGTTTTTTTATTTGAATTTTGAAAAAAAATAACAAGAACCAATCACTATATCATTATTTTAGAGGTTTCAGCAAATCTACTATATTCAGTTAATTTTGTTGTTTCAAATATACCGTTAACTCCATTACATCAGTTATTAATATTTATACCTTAATTATAGAATAGAGTAATCTAGTTGACGCTAATTGTTGCACTTAACTTTTTTTATAGATATATTGAAAAAAAACATAGACTAAGAAAAAAAAAATGGCAACAGAATTAAAAAACAGAAGAAAGTCTGCAAAGACCAAGTCTAGAAAATCCAACGCCTCCAAGCAAGTTATGGAAAAGTACTTGAAAAAGGAAGAGATAGAATATGAATTTGGAGGACCTGCCGGTGTTATAGGAATGTGCATTGGATTTCCAGCTTTAATGTACTATATGTGGATTGGTGCAAGATTTTATAACGGAAGTTTGCCATTACCAGCCAACGGCCAGAGCTTTACAGAGTTTATCTGCCATTTATGGAACTTAGTTAGAACTTATGCCCTTCCACCATCTCGTGAGTCATGGATTATATTTGGTTCTTTTTGGATTGCCCAACTTTTCTTTTACTACACACTTCCAGGGGTATATACTAAAGGACAACCATTGATCCACAAAGGTGGTAAGCAACTTCCATACTTTTGCAATGCCATGTGGACTCTTTATGTTACCACATCAATTGTTTTGTTCTTACATTTCATGGATATTTTTAAATTGTACAGAATTTTAGATTTATTCGGTGAAATCATGACATGTGCTATAATGACAGGATTTACATTCTCTATAACTTTGTATATTTGGACTATCTGCGTGACTAAAGATTACTTCAGAATGACAGGTAACCATTTATACGACTTCTTCATGGGCGCTCCTTTGAATCCTAGATGGGGTATTTTAGACTTGAAAATGTTCTTTGAAGTTAGAATTCCATGGTTTACTTTGTTTTTCTTGACATTAGGTGCTTCCCTAAAGCAATACGAAGACTATGGCCAAGTATCTAACTCTTTAAAGATTGTTTTACTTGGTCATTATTTGTATGCTAATGCCTGTGCTAAGGGAGAGGAACTCATTGTACCAACTTGGGATATGGCTTATGAAAAATTCGGATTCATGTTAATTTTCTGGAACGTTGCAGGTGTCCCTTACACCTATTGTCAATGTACATTGTTTTTGCATTACCACGATCCATCAGAGTACGCTATAAGCAATGGCTACTATTACTTCTTATTGGGTCTCTTACTGGTAGCATACTACTTTTTTGATACAGCCAACGGTCAAAAGAATTCCTTCAGAAAGCAAATATCTGGTGATAAATTTGTAAGAAAGACTTTCCCATTCCTACCAAAACAAGTTTTATCCAACCCTAAATACATGGTCACAAAGAATGGCTCATACTTATTAATTGACGGTTGGTACAAATTAGCAAGAAAAATCCATTACACCGCTGACTATACCCAGTGTTTAACTTGGGCATTGGCCTGTGGATTAGCTTCACCTTTCCCATGGTTTTTCCCTGTATTTTTCTTTATTGTTTTAGTTCATAGAGCTATCAGAGATGACTTGAAATGCCAAAGAAAATACGGTGAAGACTGGGATGAATACAAGAAACACTGTCCTTATTTATTCATTCCTTACATATTCTAGATTTATAAAACAAAAACTATAAATAATCTAGTTTTAATAAAACAATATATATAATATATATCATCATGATAAAGCATCCATTCATTTAACTTCTATGTTTAAGCTTAAGGTGAATTGTCGTTACTCTACTGTAATAAATCATGTGACATTTTGCATATATTTTATATGGAAATTATTTTTGTTTTTTTCTTCGTGACAACATAAACATCAAAAAAAAATCTATAATTAAAGAAAACAATGATTGTATTCACGTTGGTTTGTTATACGTTTAATCCATTTGATTACATTACAAGGGCATAATATATCTGAAAGAAACAAGTTAAGTATAAAAACTTTTTTTTTTGCCTTTCTTTTCATACATCTTAAGTCTAAAACCAGAACAGGACAATCACCATATTTAATAAATATGAGTTTAAGTTCAAGTGAAAATAAAGCTGCAGCCAAACCTACAAAGGTCATAAGGGATGTTGATGTGTTGACATCTATTTATTCGAATAAAAGAAGAAAATTTGATATTTTGAATATAGAACCATCTATAAAAGATAGAGAGAATGAAATAAAATATTATAGTAAACTCAATGGCAATGAAAGCGCGACAGGCGAGACTAATGAGGAAATGGAAGAAGATGTGGTAAATAGCGATATGTCTTATTTTAACACTATATCCACATTGCTCAAATTAGGAATATCAAAGAGTGTGTTATTTGAGGAGGAGCATTTAGAAGCCATGTGCAAGTCCAAGTTTGGTGGCGGTGTTGTACCTGTAAAGGGAAAAACAGGAGAGGATAATCAAGAACAAATGTGCAACTATTTTGTAAGTAACTTGCCTACAGATTTTTCCATTGCAGACGAGGAAGCTGTAAAACACTACGACGGAAAACATTCGTATCATAATTTATTAGGACAAGCCAAGGATCTGAAAGATCCTGAACTTTTATGTCATTTATTGCTAAAAAATAGCGGAATCAGCATGGAAACATTAATGACATTGAGTGAAGATGAGCTTCTACAATGGTCACAAATAGTTAATTCAGATGCATCGAAAGCAAATACAACCGAACTGGTGGATGCTTTTATGTTATATAAAAAATATGTAGGTAATTTTAAGTAAATAATGATCTAGTTAATTTATTAACAACGATAACAACACTGTTTCTTTTTTGACGCGTTCTGGGTGTAAATAAAACTATATTTATTTAAGATTATTTAATGTCTTTAAATAGTATAATTCTTCTAGCAAATATGTCATTAAAATAAAAAAAATGGAACAAAATGTTTATATATATATTTGTTTATATCTAATCTTGTTCTGCAATAGATTGAAGTCTCTCTTCAATTTGATCCAATGATAATTTGAAGAAACCGGTATCTTTAGTAGCAACAGCAATTTCAAGTTCCTGTTGTTTATAATCTTGTCCTAGAACTTCTGACATTATTTTTATAGCCTTTTCTACTAAATATTCCCATGAGTTGATATCAAGAGATGTAGCTTGGTTTTCAATTCTTTCATCATCTTCATCATCATACTTTCTTTCGAGGTGGTCTGGTCTGGCTTCTTTCATTTGTTTCTTCTTTAACAATTTTTCAAGATGGGAGTTTAATTCCTGTTGTTTAGGACCTGTAGCTGTGGCTGAGTAACCACAGAAGAAACCAGCTGGATCCATTTTGTATACCATGGCGTCTTTCTCATCATCAAATGATATAAAAGTTACAATAATACCTAATGGTCTCATATAGGCTCTTTGAGTATAAACCTGTGCAAGATTACTCATTCTTTTACACAACACATCCATAGGAATTTCATATCCGTTTTTGTATTCAAACTCAGCTGCTTCTGACTTACATCTTAATGCAAAATTTTTAGCATCTGGAATTGCACCATTAACTACGATACCTGTGTTGTTGGTGATTCTAAAGACATAGGATATAGTATCAGGTTCTAAAAGCTTATCTGTAACCTTTTTTTCATTGATGATAACACTTACAGTATTGGAATCGTTTGTAAGAGCCAGTGAGTTTAGACTGGTTTGATTTATAGCTGCTTTGAAAGCATATTCTACTTGGAATAATTTACCCTCTGGTGAGAAGATCGTAATATGTCTATCGTATCCTGACATGCCTTATATTATTAGATTTGTTGTACTTTTAAAAATTTTTTTAAATAAAACGAGGTATATATTTCTTTTCTTTGGGTGCTTATTGTAATAAATATGTTCCTTTAGTAATAGATGAGTTTATTGTATGTTGTCTTAATAGAGAACTAATCATATTCTCTTTTAATCACTATATCTTTTTTGTAATAAACATATCTCTTTGAATATAATATATATTTTTTATGTTTCATTTGCCACCCATATCATGTTCTAAATTTCTCTGTTAATATTTTTATGATTTACACATGTGACTTAGTGAATGTGTGTTACTAATATAAATGTATACAGTCACGTGCACACATATGGATTTAAATTATTATTATTATTTTTTTTTAATAATTGGTAATATCTTCAATTTACAATTTAAGTAGGGTAAAAAAAAATAAATTTTAAGAGATTCTAATTTTTATCCTTGAGGGAAAAATGGCTTTTTAAAAATTTTTTATTTTTTTTCTCTCCACTCTATCTTTTTTTTTTCTATGTAGTAGTATTTATTATAGAATTGTTACAATGTATATGTTACATCTGATTAAAAAGTAAAATATTTATCTTATATTTTTTTTCCCCTTCATTAATATTCTACACAGTATATGGTGTTTAAATCAAAATAAAAACAACAACATTATTCTTTTTGATTAGGTTAATTAAACACTTGTTTTGAATTGATTATGTAAATAATTATAATAAAACTATTATAATATTGTTTTTTTAGTAAGCGTAATTGATAATAAATACAATCATTAAAAGAATTAATCAAAACTTATATATGAACTAAATATAAATCATTATTTAGAAATTAAACCAGTGCTTTGATAGACAGTCACACACGCTCTCAAGACAATAACAGTGAGACCTTGCATATTCAAAGAAAACAAAACAAAGCTAAAAATTTTATATTATTTTTAAGTTTTGTTCAAAGTTTTATAAACAATAGTGACCGCATTTATTTAAAAAAATTAACTAAAAACCCAGTTAGGTTGTTATCATAGATAAATACATAAACCAAAAAAAAAAAAAAAAATCAAAAATGACCGTATTCAAGGGTTTGTATAAGGCCATATACAACTACGATCCGGCTCCTGAAAATGCAGATGAGGAGTTGGTGCTTAATGAAAATGACATATTATACTTGTTAAATGACAAACCTAGTGAAGATGAAGGTTGGTGGCTTGTTAAAAAGAGAATTGTCGGTACAGAAGTTGAAGAACCTATTGGCTTAGTTCCAAGCAATTATTTAGAAGATATATCTAGCAGTACCTTGTATAAAGTAAAAGCTCTTTATGATTATGATCAGTTACAAAATGAAGAAGAGGAAATTGGCTTCAAAGAAAACGATTTGTTTGATGTAATTGATGATCAGGATCCAGATTGGTTATTGGTAAAAAGCACAAACAATGAGTTTGGTTTTATTCCAGGAAATTATGTAGAAAAGGATTCCCAAACTCAACCACAAGCAGCTCAAGTAAACAACTTACCTATTTCTTCTTTTGCTCCTCCTCCTGTTAGAAATGATAGAGAAGAAATCGCTAAACAAAGCCTACCTGTTGCTCAATCGGAACCAGCAAGCTTCTTGCCACCACCTAAACATAAGTCATTATTAGAAAAGGAACTTCCAGTTGATCCTCCTACTAGTGCTTCAACTAACAACTATACATCAAGCTATAATGGATCCACTGAGTCTCCAGAGGCTGATAGATTCTCAGAACAAGAACAGGATGAAGCACCACCTCCAAAACCTTCAAGACCAAATCAATCTGAACAGTCCAAGTATACCAAAGAGACTCCTGTTTCAAACCAATATACTTCACATGACACAGAAGATTTTATTTCTTGGAACGTTCAAGAGGTTTTAGACAGATCTAAAAAGGTTAAGGCTAAGTTGACTATTGGCAATACCATAATAAGATTTGTTTCTGAAAACTCTCCAAATCATCAACCTGAAGAATGGTCCTTGTCAAATTTAATATCCTTTGATTTGGAAAAGAAGCACTTATTTTTAGATTTTGTAAGCCCTTCTGTTTCTTTAGAGTTACACACAGGAACATCCAGCAATGGTTCTGAAATTTATAATAGACTTCTAGAAATTAAGGGGCAATATTCATCAAAGTCTCTAGATCAGATAAAAAATGCTTCTATTGTATCACCAGAAAGAAAGCAACAGCTAAAAAACAAGAGAATGGCTAAAGTTGTTGTTGATTTCATTGCTGAAGCAGAAGATGAACTAACTATATCCGTTGGTGACAAGGTTTACATATTGAATGACACTAACTCTAAAGATTGGACTTTAGTAGAATCTGTTAATAATCCTGGCAAAAAGGGTGTGGTTCCAAGCCAATTTATTGAATCCGTCAATCAATTATCATCTGTTTCTCATGAACAGTCCGGTAGAGATAGATCTTATAGCACCAACAGTTCCAAAAGCAAACAAAAAAATTACAAGAATTATGATGACGACGGTGATGATTATGAATTAGAACAACCTAAAAAGGAATCTAAAACCAAAAAATTACTAAGATCTTTAACAGGTAAGAAATCAGAATCTGATAAATTTGCAACAGACAATTCATTAAAACCTCAGAAAACTGGAAGTTGGAAAGAAGATGCTAGCCAAAATACTAAATCTTCATCTGGTTCAGAAAAGAAAAATAGAAGTAGAAGTAACTCCCAATCTAGTAGAAAAGCCACTGAGAAGTCACAAAAACAACAGCAAAACAATCTTCCAAATCCTAAAAAGGTTAGATCATGGGTTGATAGAAGTGCAACTTTCAAAGTTGATGCTGAATTGATTGGTGCTTCACAAGGAAAGATTCATCTTCATAAAACTAATGGTGTTAAGATTGCCGTTCCTGCTGAAAAATTATCCTTGCAGGACATTGAATTTGTCGAGAGATCTACTGGATTCTCTTTGAGCAAGTACAAGCCACAACAGCCTAAACAAGAGCCGCAACCACAATTAAAACCACAAGCTACTGGAAATAGAGATAGAGAAAGAGAGAGACGTAGAATGATAAAAGAGAAGGAAGATAGAGAAATGAGAGAAAGAGAGGTTGAAGAATTGAGAAAAGCCAGAGAACTGTTAGAACGTGAAAGAGCCAAGTTAAGAGAAGAAAAGGAAAGAGACTTTGCTAAAATGAAGGAACTTCACATGAGAAACAATGAACCTGCACCTGCCAAACCTCCTAGACCTCAAAAGACTGGAGGTGATTTTATTCCAAGCACCCAACAAAAGCCAATGCAAACTGGTAGAAATCCAAACTTACCTTACTATGATTGGTTTGAATTCTTCCTAAGTACCGGTGTTGATGTCAATAACTGTCAAAGATACACTATTAACTTTGAAAGAGAAGATATCACTGAAGATATTTTGCCTTCAATTGATTCCTCCTTACTAAGAAGTTTAGGATTAAAGGAAGGTGATATTCTTAGAGTTATGAGATTCTTGGATACCAAGTTTGGCAGAAATAAACCTTCTGAGCCAGCCACTGCTGTGACAGACAAAGCTGGAGCCGATATTAACGACGACAACTGGGCTGCTAAGCCAACTATTCATACCAAAAAATCTGTTGATTCCATTAAAGATTTATTGGACCTACAACCTACAGCAACCGGTGCTCAAGAGGCTCTATCAGCAAAACCACCATCTGCCACAAAAACTCCTGAAGTTCAAGCTCAAAACAAAACTGGTATCAATGTTAATAATCTTGTACCTTTGGATCCATTCAAGACTGGTGGAACCAATGTTTTACCAATGGCTATCTTACCTATGTTTACTGGTGGTATGATGTCTATACCACAAACTTCCTTTGGTGTTCAACCAATTGGTAAAACAGCCACTGGAGGAACCATATTGCCATTACAAAAAACCGGTGGTGGTTTGGTTCCAGCCACTACATTCGGGCAAGCTCAAATGACTGGTGGTTTACTACCTCAAGTTTCTTTTGGTCAACCACAACTCAGTCAAATGACTGGAGGATATCCACAAACTTCTTTTGGTCAACCGCAATTGAATCAAATGACCGGTGGTTTACTACCTCAGGTTTCCTTTGGCCAGCCACAGCTATCGCAGTTAACTGGCGGCGCTATTCCACAAACTTCCTTTGGACAACCACAATTAAGTCAAGTGACTGGTGGATATCAGCCACAAACATCCTTTGGCCAACCGCAATTGACTCAAATAACTGGTGGATATCAGCCACAAATGGCTCAACCACAGCTAACACAATTAACTGGAGGGGCAATTCCACAAACTTTCTTTGGACAACCACAACTAAATCAAATGACTGGTGGATATCAGCCACAGATGCCGCAACAACAAATGACTGGTGGATATCAGCCACAAATGCAGCAACAACAAATGACTGGTGGTTTCATGCCGCAATCTACTTTTGGAATGACTTTACAAAGAACTGGAGGTATTGCTCCATTGCCACAAACATCCTTTGGTAACGGTTCAATGGGGCAAATGCAAACTAATACCAATTCAAACATATATAACCAACCGCAGTTGCAACAGCAACCTACAGGATTTGGATTTGGTAATGCGCCTCTTCAACCACAGCAGACAAGACAAGGACAGGCTAATCTGAACAATGCTACTGCCAGTAATCCATTTGGGTTTTAGTTAATCTAATGTTAATTGTGATGTTAAATTTTATTGAAATAAAGAAGTTGCATTAGGAATAAAACAAACATCAAGATTTTATATAGTTATTTAAATTTATATAACAAAAATAAGTATTATTTTTTAGACATAAATTATGAGCCATATCATGATGTAGACATTCCTTAAAGATTTTTTCGTTGCAATGTATAAATAATTTAAAAAAGTTAGAAAAGTTGCAGATACGTACTAACTTTCTTTGTTAATCAAAACGATACATTAATTAAAGTTTTTTATTTTTCTTTTTTTTATGTAGTTAAATAAATAATAAATAAATATATTGTTAAAATATATATCTTAATTTTGTTGACGTAGTTGTTACTTTTTTTGTTGTTTTAATTTCACAAATTATTTTCTTAAAAAAGAATTTACCATTCAACTGCGTTGTTACCGAATGGGGACTTCTTGGTACCCTTGATTGGAGTGATTAATTTACTACCACCTTCCAAGAATGAAAATTGAACTCTTCTGTTTTCTTCATAAGACTTGATGAATTCTTCCTTTTGCAAAGTGATACCAATATCATCTAAACCGTTCAATAAACAGTGCTTTCTGAAAGTTTCAACATCAAACTTGTCAACCAAAACAGTGTTGTCTTCAGCAGATAAAATTTGTTGTTTTTCTAAGTCAATAGTGATACCAGAACCCTTTACAGCTAATGGGTAGATCTTGGAAACAATAGTTTCTTGGTCAACTCTGATAGGTAACAAACCGTTTTTGAAAGAGTTGTTGTAGAAGATATCACCAAATGAAGGAGCAATGATGGACTTGATACCGAAATCCTTTAATGCCCATGGAGCGTGTTCTCTGGAACTACCACAACCAAAGTTATCACCGGTAACAACAAGAATTTCAGCCTTGTCGTATGGGGCAACGTTCAAAACGAAATCAGTCTTAACATCGTTACCTTCGTTATCCTTGACAAATCTCCATTCGTAGAACAAACCAGAACTTAACCCTGTTCTCTTAATGGTCTTCAAGAATTGCTTTGGAATGATGGCATCAGTATCAACATTAGCCTTGTCTAATGGGGCAGCAATACCGGTTAAAACTGTGAATGGGTCCATACCACCAACGGCAGGCTTTCCTACTTCAACGGTTTCACTAGCAGCGGCGGCGCTGTGAGCAGGGATGTCGTTAAGTTTGTCACTGGAGGATAAAGATTCAGTTTGTTCAGAGGAAATAGGTTCCTTTTCAGCATCATAAACGGCCTTTTGTAAATCTTCATCTTCAACACCAATTTCAACAGCCTTGTGGTCAAAGGAGTTGTACTTGAAGTTTCTGATATCTGTGAACTTACCGGTGATACCGGCGGCAGCGGCCATAGCTGGGGACATCAAGTGAGTTCTAGATCTGGCACCTTGTCTACCTTCAAAGTTTCTGTTAGAGGTGGAGGCACATCTTTCTTCTGGGTCCAAAATATCTGGGTTCATACCTAAACACATGGAACAACCAGCTTCTCTCCATTCAAAGCCAGCGTCGGCAAATACCTTATCAAGACCTTCTAATTCAGCTTGCTTTTTGACTAAACCAGAACCTGGAACAACTAAAGCTAACTTAACATTGTCAGCCTTCTTGTGTCCCTTAACAACCTTGGCGGCTTCTCTTAAATCTTCAATTCTGGAGTTAGTACAGGAACCAATAAAGACCTTGTCAATTGGAATTTCTTGGAAGGGAGTGTTTGGAGTTAATCCCATGTAGGATAAGGCTCTTTCCATACCTGATTTCTTGATTGGGTCTTCCACAAGGGCTGGGTTTGGTACGGCACCGGTGATTGGCAAGGCATCTTGTGGAGAGGTACCCCAAGTGATTGTAGGAACAATGTCAGAGGCCTTGATTGTGATATCGTAGTCAAACTTGGCACCTTCGTCAGAGTATAAAGTCTTCCAGTATTTAACAGCCTTGTCCCATTCGGCACCCTTTGGAGCTAATGGTCTTCCCTTTACGTAGTCAAATGTAGTTTCATCAGGCTTGATCATACCGGCTCTGGCACCAGCTTCAATGGCCATGTTACAAATAGACATTCTAGCTTCCATGGTCAAGTTTTCAATGGCCTTTCCTGCAAATTCAATGACACATCCGGTACCACCAGCAGTACCAATGACACCAATGACATGCAAAACTAAATCCTTGGATGTAATACCTTCGCTTAGATCGCCATCAATGAATATTCTCATGTTTTTAGATTTGGCTTGAATTAAAGTTTGAGTGGCTAAGACATGTTCAACTTCTGAAGTACCAATACCAAAGGCCAAAGAACCAAAAGCACCATGTGTGGATGTGTGAGAGTCACCACATACTACAGTAGTACCTGGTAAGGTGAAACCTTGTTCAGGACCGATGACATGGACAATACCTTGTCTGGAGTCGGTCATACCAAAGTAAGTGACATCAAATTTCTTGACGTTTTCTTCTAAAGTCTTGACTTGCAATTTGGAGTCTTGTTGCTTGATGAATGAGTCCAAACTCTTGAAGTTCTTTCTGGAAACAGTTGGGATATTGTGGTCTACTGTGGCTAAGGTACAGTCAGTTCTTCTAACCTTTCTGTTGGCATTGGCTAGACCTTCAAAGGCTTGTGGAGAAGTGACTTCATGAACTAAGTGTCTGTCAATGTATATTAGGTATGATCCTGATTCGTCCTTGTGGACAATGTGGTCTTCAAAGACCTTATCGTATAGAGTTTTCGGAGCGGTCATTATTAATACTTTTATTTTATTTTATTTTTTTCTTTTGGTTAAGTGAAAATAAAAATATTTACTAAATTCAATTTAATGATATTTAGAATATTTGATAATTATGGTTTGTTATAATTGTTTTTTTTGTATTGCTTGAAATAAACAGAGTGTTTAAATATATAAATTCAAAAATATAAATATCCTTAAAATCAAATAAGCTCTCTTTATATATATATTTTTAATATTTTGAAAAAATAAAAAACAACAGTATAGAAACTAAACCGTTAATAATGGATGACTCTATAAACAGCGATATACATGTATCTTTTGTACCTTTTGATTAACATTTAATAAAATACATGATAAATAGTCATTATATACTTATAATATTATTATTATTATTATTAAAAAAAATATAACATGTTGTTTTTTTTATTTTACAAACAGAATGAATAATTTTTTTTTATTTTATAAATGTTGAAGAAGGCATTGATTGCATGTAGCTTATTATTGTAACGGAGAGTGAAAAAAAAATTATTATTAATAAAAAAAAATTAGAAACATTAGCCTTCCGATACCGGCGAGATATAAGCAACGGCCCGGTAAAACAAATATAAAGTTATTATTATTATTAGTTCGATAAAGTCATGTGACTATATTGTTTATATTTTTATTATTATATTTAATCAATTATGTATATGTTTTAAGGATATTTATCTTAATATAAACAATCATTTTTTATTAATTAATAAGAAAAAAATGGGACATCATAAAGGATAACAAGAATAAAGCAATAGTAATGAAAAGAAAATGTCCCTAAAAGAGACTTTAGATTAGATTAAAGTAATAAATTTGAATATGTTGATGGAGATAAAGACAAATAATAAAAAAATTATAAAAAACAAACGGTATTAAGTTATTCAATATAAGCAAAGTCAGGATATAATAGTAATAGTAATAATACACTCAGGATCATGTCGACAGCCAACATCCCATATCTGTAGAGTAAACGTATTCCTCCCTTTTCAACAATAATGAATCATCGGCGTTTGAATTGATTTGATAGCCAGTTTTTCTCATATGTTTTAAAATGTCCAACTCGTCAAATCTAAAGTATCGGGCCTTGTAGGCATTTCCGTTGTGTCTTTCTATATACTGTGACATTTGTTGTTCATAGAGGAGTTTGAAGTTGATCAGTTCTAATTTTAATCTCTTGTTTTCGTCCAGATAAACATCCACGATTTTTTTAAAGACTTGGATTTTCTTACTCTGTTTCTCGTCACTGAGATCTATATCGTCATATAACAAATGCGTGATTGATATTTCTTTTAAATAAACTTTTGTTGATGTCATGACGGTTAATGATCCGTTTTCACCCAATATCAAGATTGCATTCTCTATATCTGAAAAAAAATGACATGAAGTGGAACCGTCCTTGTTTTCTTTTTCTTCATTATTATTACTATTGTTATTACTACTAGTAGTTATTAGTTTTTGAATATTTAAAATTCTATCGGAAAAGTAGATCTTGTTGAC
>JAJMDK010000130.1:0-21121 GCA_030573515.1 Hanseniaspora jakobsenii
AATTACAGAAAAATCAGCCAAAACAGCATTAAACGTTTTTATAAAAGAAAGCAACTCCACTGTTCGAAAAGCTAACAGCTATAAGTGAAAACTCGGATATAAAAAAATCATTGAAAACAATAGAAGAACTAACCTTGCAAGCCAAGGACATCTCCAATCAAGATGATGTAAAAAATATATTAGATGAGATCTTGAACATAGTTAAAAAATCCTACCATATACCTGCAATCCAGAAAAATAGACATGCTTCATTAAGGATGAGTTCTGTAGAATCAGTTCAGAATGATGTTTTCAGCAGTCTATCAATGGATGAGTTTTATGATGCTATTGATGAGATTCCAAGGGTTATTATGATAAACTCTGCTCAAGATGATTTAGCTGACTCTAATATGGCCCTTGATGATGACGATGATGAGAATGATGATGACCATTATGCGGAAGACATTGCATCAACTGTGAATTCTTTCACTTCTAACGTACCATCTCCCGTCAAGGCCAACTTCAGTAGCCCTCAGTCTCTTTCTCCTGTAGTATCAAATGGAATTCCTTATCCGCTACCACATGCTATAATTAATAGAAGAAATAATATAAAACCATCCACAAAGTCCCCACCCTCCTTACTATCATTTTTAAGAAAAAATGTAGGAAAGGATATGGGTTCCATTTCCATGCCTGTAACAAGCAACGAACCATTGTCTATTACACAAGTATTGGCTGAGACATTAGAGTATGCTGACCTTTTGAACCAGTGTCTTTCTACATTTAGCATAAACGATCCGTTCTCCTTTGAAAATAAAAGAAAAAGAATGGCCTTGGTGAGTTCTTTTGCCCTTTCGCAACTTGCAACTCAAAGATCCAAAACCAGATGTTTAAGAAAACCTTTCAATCCTCTTTTAGGTGAAACCTTTGAGCTTGTTAATGAAAAGGACAACTACAGATTCATAGCTGAAAAGGTAGAGCATAAGCCAGATCAAGTCTTTGCTTTAATAGCACAAGGTTTTGGTGATAACTTAAATGATAAAATGCCTGGTTACACCTGGGAAATCACATATACTTTGCAACCAAGCTCCAAGTTCTGGGGCAAATCAATTGAATTGATGAATTATGGTACACTGGTATTAAATTTTGTTTCTTCTGAGGACAAAAAGGTTGTTGAATCATATAACTGGTCAGCACCAGCTACAATTTTGAAAAACTTGATTGCAGGAGAAAGATTTGTTGAACCAACTGGAGAATTTGATGTTTCTTGTAAGGAGACAAAGATGAAGACTGTATTCACTTTCAAATCCAATGGTGGCTTCTTCAAGGGAAGATCAGAGATAGTTGTCGGACAAATATTTGATAAAACTAACGAAAACATTGGAAGCTTAACAGGTTCATGGGTGGAATCACTAAAGTTACTTCCAGAAAACAAAACAATCTGGAAAGTTGGTGAGCTAGTTCAAGACTTTGAACATAAATACGGATTTCCTAAATTTTCCTGTAACTTGAACGAAATTACGGAAATGGAGAAAGGACATATTCCTAGTACCGATAGTAGATTAAGACCTGACATAAAGGCTTATGAGGCTGGGGATATAGAAAAGGCTGAAGAGCTGAAGTTGAATTTGGAGCAAAAGCAAAGAGAAAGAAGAGTCAATAATCAGGATGTAAAGCCATTATACTTCAAAAGAGTTAAAGCTATGGAATATGCATTTGTTAAAGGTAACGACTCCTATTGGGAAAAAAGAAAAAGAAACGATTGGAGTAACGTTCCTACACTGTGGTAATTACTTATTAAACTAGAAAATAAAAATAGCAGTCACACTAATGACATGAATATAGATGAAAAATTAGAGTGTTGCTGTTAAATTTGTTTAATTACTTTAGTTGGTCCTTAGTTATTACTATATTTATATACTTACCTTGTTTATTTTTTTTTTTATTTTACTTTTAAAGTGATGTTGCTTTGTAAAATTGAGCTTTTGGAATTGTACAAGGTACTCTTTGTTGTACACTATCTTTGTATTTCTAAAAAAAAGCCAAAAAAAAAAAAGGTATTAAATTGTTAAAAACTTGATAAAGGTAACAAATGGTTGAATTAGTGTTGAAATAAAGCTTCAAAAACATTATTTGTTATCAACTAATAACCTATTGCAACTATTTCATCTGATTTGTATAATTGAGAACTAGGGACTATGAAAAGTATGAACTATCGCGGCTATTATCAAAAACGACGCGTTTACATTTTTTAAAAAGTGGTATTTCTCAATTGAGAAAAGTGATTGAAAAAAGTAATTTGGATTAAATGTAATTTCACCATGCACGTTTAATCAATTACAAGATAAAGGATCTCTTCAAGGATCCTGTCATAACTTCGAGCTGATATGAACAAAATGATCTTTCAAATATAGTATCAAGCGTCATGAATCCTTAAAAGATAACTACATCAACAAATCTTGTCAAAAAAATAAAACATTAAAAACCAAGTGAAACTTTTTTTAAAAATGAGCTCTTTTTTTAACAAAAACGCTGATTTTAAACCAAGAAATAATATTTATGAAAAAATCAAAACGAGCTTTAAGCTCGATGACTACTCACAATCATTAAAAGAGGATTCAACTATCCTTGGCAATGCTTCTTATAAGCGCCGAGGCTTTGGAAGAATATCTGGTGATCTCAGTCAAAACGACTCAAACAATTTAGGAGCTTCGAAGCGAAGTGATATTGCTACTGATAAACCAAGCTTTCCCTTTGAGTACAGTAAAAAATTTAGTAGAAATCTTATAAAAAAGGGCAGTAATGTATTAAACCAAGAAATCATAAGTACTATTGACATGCTTTCTGACAACTCTACAGAAGTGGACTTGAACCGTAGCACTCATTTTAAAGAATTTCAGAGAAGAAAAACTAATCATGAAAAAGAACAAAACAATGACTCAGTGTCGATGTCTGAAACAACAGCTAACGTTTCTAGTTTAAAAAATTTAACAAACTCTTCTGTTCAAAGTCAGAAGGTATTAGACCGTGAATATTTAACCAAGGATATAAACCCTTCTACTGAAAATTATTCAAACTATAATGCTGAAAATTACTCAGATTGCGTAAAAGAGCCTGTTAATAGTAAAAACCATGCATTAGAATCTGATGTTGAGAGTAACTCTTTATATTCTTTAAGAAATTCAAAAAAATCAACAGTAGATAAAGAATCTAAAATTAAAAGTGATGAAAATTCACATATGTTAATTCAAGAGCTTAGTGAACTACGGAAAGAAAATGCAGAACTTTTGAAACAAAATAAAAAAGCTGTTAGCAGCTATAATGATATTTATAACCACTATAGTAATTTGTATGACGATTTGAAAAATTTAAAAACTGTTATAATTGAAAATTCAAAAAAAGAATCAGCACTTAAAGCTCAAGTTGAGCAAGTATTACATCAATTAAATATGGCTAAAGAAGAAAATAACGATTTACAAGAAACTTTCACCTTTTTTAAAAAAGATGTAGAAGAAAAAACAAAAGAAATAAATCTTCTAAGACAAGATAATTTAGATAAAGAGGAGAGACTTTTGAAACAAAAAGAAATAATAGAAACAAATGAAATTCTAATAAAGAAAATCGAAATGTTGCACAAATCTACAATTAACCAAATTACTAATATAATACCAACAGTTTATTCAGCACAAGCTGAAAATTTCCGCAATAAAATTTCTCATATGATAGGTGTTAACGTAGAGTCTTTGTTAAACCATATAGAAAATATCAAGGTAACTATGGTTAATAAAGACGATTTGTATAAACTTTCCAGCAATCTTTCATGTGTTAATGAGTCGTTATTAAAAGAAAATAATCTGATTCTACACAGTAACTCGGATAAGATTATAAATGCCATTAATCAAGCATGCAAAGACTTGAGTGAAAATAAATATCAATCTGAGAAGATAGAAAAAATTAATAACAGTAATGAGAAACTATTAATTGGCTTGAATAATCTAGAAACACATATGAAAGATTCGAAAATGCAAGTTGCAACAATATCCAATAGTATTTTATCTATTGAAAAGTCAGATATTGCAGGTAAAGCAGATAAACTATCTTCTTTTTTATGCAGCTTTAAAAAAGAAATAATGCACAACGGTTTAAAAAGCTTTGATTCTGTCTCTCAAGAATTAAAAAACTTGAGTCATAATGTAGCGAGAACTACTAACTTATCTGATGGTTTTGAAGACAATTTTAACAGCTTAGACGGGTTTTTAAGAAATTCAGCTTTAGTAAAGTCAGATTTGGAAAATGTATTAGAAAAAAAAAGTGTTTGCCTGACTGATAACATTGAAACTCTGGAAACAGTACTCAGGAAAATGGATAATTTAAACTTAAAATTACCTGATAGTGTACATGCTGAAAATAATAGTACTTTTATAAATGAATCCACAAGTACAAGAGAGTTATCAGATACACATGAGTTTGATGAGCTTTTTTCATCAGATGATAGGTTAACTCAACAGCAACATCTTACAAATATCAAATATGACTTTGTTTCATCATCAGAGGAATTTGTTAACTGTTCAGAACAGGTCTTTTCAGATACTAACAGCTCACAAAACAAACAAACCAAAAAATTAGCTCCTAAAAAACTGCAATTCAATAAGCAAGTAACAATTTTAAATGATGGAAGTAGTACAGAGTTGAAAAAGGAGGATATTAATACTAAAACTTCAGAAACATCATTCACAGTGGACTTACCTACTCTTTCTTTGAAAAAAGAACCTGTCAATATATCAACATCTGATTCTAAATATTTAAAAGATATTTTATTAGTTAACAAGTTCGAAAAACCAAGAGCCAAAGGAATTTTCAATAAACTTAAATCGCATCAGAGTCAATCTACAAAACAAATAAACAAAGTGTCCACCTCGTCAATAAAAGGTTTGAATGTTGACATTAAGAGTGACAGTGATGATAGTATGAGTAACTCTGATGAAAGTGATAGCAGAATCTTAGATGAAGTTTTAAATTCCCATTTTATAACATCTCAAAAGTTAAAATCTTCTTCCAAAAATAAAATTTCACCAAAGAAAAATGATGACTCTAAGTCTGACCACAGGTGAAACAAATAGCTAAAATTCTGTCAAGATTTATACTGTTATCTCAAAGTAATTACCAATTTTGAAAAAACAAATATACGGGTTTTATGAAATATTTATAAATTGCATATATACGTAAATATTTATATTTACTATAAATAATTAAAAAGTGTTTATAGTTAATGTACTATCAAATGCTGCTAAAAATAATGCAAAATAAAACAGGAAAACGTATATACAAACAATAGATGTAGCTTTGCGTTTTAAAAAAAATCCCTTTATCTTAATGTTCTTACGTTACTCCTTACATAACCTCAAACAACGAATTAATGCTATAATAATTCGTAAACAGTCTATTGCAGAATTTGGACAGCCAATTACTAATAGAAAAATTTTATGTTTTTCTTGTTTAAATAGAGATTTTTAATTACACCTATTTCTTTTTTTTTTTTTTTTTTTTCTTTGATAACTAGAAAGAAGTTTAAACAGAAGAAAAAAAATTTTTTTTTTTTTGATTTATAACAATCGTGTGTTAATTTATTATAATCACTTAAATTTGGTTGACAGACTGCGCTTTAATTCAGAAGAGACTCTACAAAAAGAACAAAAGAAACAAACATAAAAACCATAATCAAACGGAAATTTGATTTTGCAAACACCTAAACAACCTTCATCAAATCAAAATTGAGTCTATTTTGAACTACCTATTATATCGTAACTCTATTCGACATAATCTAAAAATAGATTCAATAAAGAATAAAAAAAAATTTTTTTTTTTTTTTTTAATTTAATTTAAACACGATCCAATAAACATAGATCTTGATCTATTACTTCCTTATATATTCATAAAAGAAAACATTAAATACAACCTTAACTTATCAAAATCATTATCATGGGGCAACAGCAAAAAGACTCATACACTACAGCTACCAAAGGGTACTTTACCAGAAAACCTCAAAAAATCCATGTGGCCCATAGAAGATCACCAAGTGAGTTAACCACTTTGATGATTGAACAACTAAATCTAGGAGGAAACAACAGTACAGAATCATCATTTCTTCCACCTCCACCTACTGTCACTGTTAACCAATCACCTGTAAGAAACCCTGGACACACCCGTGCAGGAAGCGACTCTAATCAGCCTAGTTACATTATGTCTCCAGGAAAGTTTCAAAACTCCTCAAGATCACATTCTAGAAATGGATCTTATTCGGGAAGCGTTGTTACCAATACTCCAGGTGGTCATTCAAGAACTAACTCCGGTCAGTACTCACATAACCATAGACAATCCCTCCAACTGAACGAAGCTAAAAAACATGCTCTTGAAGAGCAAACCAAAAGAGGTGTTCTTGCAACAAATGTCAGCTCTGGCTCTTCACCAGATGATACTTACAGCTCCAACATGGAGGACTATAGTATTTCCAATAAATCAGGCGGCAATACTTTATCCAGAAACAGCAGTATAAATAAACATCATAGTTACCAGTTTCCTAAAAACAATGGAAGCACTAACAATGAAAACTCGGATTTCAACAGTGACTTCCTCAGCTCACCAAGAAAATTCAAATTTGGCTCAGGTCCTAGTCACTCAAGAAACAATAGCAACAATTTGAACTCCAAATTTTCTCATACACCAACCAACTCTATTGATCAGAACACCTCTGGTTTAATGGAGCCCTTTTCTCATAAGAGCACTCAATCTGTTGTTTCTGTTTCCAATGGAACTTCTTCCAACTCTAATCAAAGAAAATCTTTGTTTGCGCCATACCTACCTCAAGCTAACATTCCTAAGCTTATTGAAGAAGGAAGACTGGTAGTAGGTACATTAAGAGTAAATAAGAAAAACAGATCTGATGCATGGGTATCCACTGATGGTATTTTAGATGCTGATATTTACATTTGTGGATCAAAGGATAGAAACAGAGCTTTGGAAAATGATTTAGTTGCTGTTGAACTTTTGTGTGTTGACGATGTTTGGATTAACAAAAAAGAGAAGGAAGAGAAGAAGAGAAAGAAAGATATGGGTGGTTCTTTTGAGCCTGTTGATGGTGATTACCATAATGATGCAACCATTCAACAGCATGTTTCTCCTAGAAAGAATTCGTTGTTAAACAGAAATGGAGACAACAAAGACTATAGTCTTGATAATAATTTAATTAAGACACCTCCACAGAATAATTATTCACATTCTGATGATAACTCAGAAAACAGCTCTCAACAGCCAACACTAAAAAGAAAAGGTTCCTTGAAGCAAAGACCTACTCAAAAGAAAAATGATGATGTTGAAGTCGAGGGGCAATCCCTTTTGCTTGTTGAGGAGGAAGATATCAATGATGAATTTAAACCTCTCTACGCTGGTCATATCGTAGCAGTTCTTGATAGAATCCCTGGTCAAATATTTACTGGAACTTTGGGACTACTAAGACCTTCTCAAAATAATTCCAAAAATAATAACTCAAATAGTGATTCAAGTGAAAACGATCTCTCTGCGGCAAACAAAAAGCCAAAGATCGTTTGGTTCAAACCTACTGATAAGAAGGTTCCATTAGTTGCTATTCCTACTGATCAAGCACCAACTGATTTTATAGATGACCCTAGCAAGTATAGTAATAAGATGTTCATGGCTTCTATCAAAAGATGGCCAATCACATCATTACATCCCTTCGGTACCTTGGTAGGTGAGGTTGGAGAAATTAATGATCCAGAGACAAATGTAGAATGTATCTTGAAAAACAACAACTTCCAATCAAATGAATATCTTGACTCAAATGATGCCACAAAAGAAAGAAGAAATTTGGTGGTTGAGAATTTCAACTTTGAAAAGAATGCCGGAAGACCTGTTTATGATTCGGAAAACATTGTTATTATATCTGATAACACCAAATTTGGTTCTGATATAGCCTTCCAGCTTGAATCTGTGGATGAACATAGAAAGAGATTAACCGTTCATACTGTTGATATTAGTGAGTTTGTGGAACAAGGCTCCAATCTTGATAAAAGAATAAGAAAAAGATCAACTGGTGTTCATTTGCCGCAAAGAGACATTCCGCTTCTACCTAGAAAGGTTGAAGAAGGTTGTTCTTTAAAGGTTGGTTCTAAATTACCTGTCATTTCTGTTCATTATATTATCAATTTAACCACTAAGAAGATTGAGAAAAATAAAATTGAAGAAAGTTTCATTTTACCAAGCCATGAGATAACTTCTGACCAGTTGGCATCCTTCAACCATGAATACAAGGCCATTTGTGATGTTTTGAAGAGATTGAGAGTTTTTGGATCTAACAGCTCCAAGAATGATGAAGAAGTTAATGATCTTCCTTTACTATATAAGCTCGATGATGAAAAGGTGGTTTCTAAAACTATTAATTATTACTTTGAAAACATTTCACCTGAATTTGATGAAATTAAAAGAAAGGTTAATAATACAGTAGCCACAACCATCTATGCAAAACTTGGAGATATGGCATTTTTGAGAAAACAATCTGCTCCGTTATCTACAACATTCTACTCCTTTATGTTAAGAGTTTCAGAATATCCAAATTTATCTGACAATCTAAACTTTGAGTCTCCTGTAGATTTGTTGCAATCAATCTACAAAATGAAGGACAGTCGTTTAAGACACGTTTTAGAGCTAATGTTCTACAAAACCTTAAACCGGTCCAAATACTGCATAGCAGGAAAGACTGATGAGGACTCCATGGAAAACTTTGTTTTGAACTATGAGCTATACACTCACTTTACCTCGCCATTTAAGAGATACGCTGACCATGTAGTTCATAGACAATTAAAACTATGTTTATCTAATGAAAGCAATTCTGACATAAAGCATTCTTCTTCTTCAACTGATGAGAATGAAAAGGAGGATGAATCTAAACCAAGCAAGTATGTTAATGACATTGAATCATTGAAGATAACAGCAGAATATTGTAACTTCAAAAAGGACTTTGCATTCAGCGCACAAGAACAATCCATCCACTTGTTAATTTGTCAAACTGTTTACAATTTATCATCCAACAGCGACCAAATTTTAACTTTAGGAAGGGTAGTTCAAGTATATGAATCATCCTTTGATGTCTTTATTCCAGAATTTGGAATTGAAAAGAGAGTTCATGGAGATCAATTGCCATTGATCAAAGCCGAATTTGATAACTTCAATAAAAAGCTTGAGTTGTATTGGTCTCAATCATCTGACTCAGCAACATTCTTGCCGCTAGATGAAAAGAAACCTTCATCCTTTAGAAACTCTATTAAAAACAAGTTCAAAACTGCTTCTAAAAATATAGCTGATGAAGAACTGGGTGGATTTGCAGTACCTGAGTTGAGTCAAGATTTAAAAAGAAGATTTGAAAGTATGGGAATCCAAGCTCCTGACTTGTTTATATTAAAGGAATTAAAGCAAGAGTATGAAAGAAAGATTATTGACAACACTCCAGTGACAGCTTTAGATATCTTTAAGAGCAAAACCAGTTACAGAGTTGAAGATAGCGGAACAAATGAAAAATCATATATTCAAGATATCAAAGAATTAGATTTAGTCCCTATTCTGGTAAGAGCAGAAATTGGTATGGCATTACCTTGTTTATCAGTTAGAGCTTTAAACCCTTTTATTTAAATGCTTTGAATCTATATAG
This sequence comes from Hanseniaspora jakobsenii, assembly GCA_030573515.1. Classification (NCBI taxonomy): domain Eukaryota; kingdom Fungi; phylum Ascomycota; class Saccharomycetes; order Saccharomycodales; family Saccharomycodaceae; genus Hanseniaspora; species Hanseniaspora jakobsenii. Next base: position 9,698 of record JAJMDK010000130.1, read on the forward strand.
TAAAAATAAAATATAGAATATAATATATTAAATGTTCGTGTTATAATTGTCATCGTTAATTAATTGGGTCACATGCTGATGTGTTTATTAATAGCAATTTTTTGCTTTTTTCCCCTTATTCTCTTAGATCCTTGGTCTATTATTTTCTCTTTAAAAAGGTCTTTTGTTTTTTTTTTTTTAGTAATTTATTACTAAGATTTTTACTAATTCTTTGTTATAGGTAATTACGAACTTATCAGTTCTATAATAATTCAAATATGATCAGTATCTGTCAAATTTGTAAATCAACAATAAAACGATAATTGTAAGAATAAAGAGATGCCTTGAATGCTTATTTTTTTTTACTAAAAACTTAATAATCAATATTATTATGTAAATAGTAATTACTAATTTAAAGACATGTTTTTAATTAATAGTTAGCGAATATTCTCGATGATTATAGCTATCATAAGCCATATATTATATAGTTACATTCTTGTTCGTTTTGATGGTTATGAGATAAAGAGGAAACATATTTAATGGAAGCATCTGAAGCATCAAGTTTCTTTATGATTTTTAAAAATAATGATTATTTAAATATATTATGTATTACATTTAAGAACTCAATAGAGTAGAACAAAGAATATAAAACGTATGTTAACCCCAATAAAATTACTTAACAGTTACTACTTTCAAATATTAATTATTGCAGGATTTGCTATATATTTCAAAGACAAACTACTAATTACAAACCAAACAAAAGAACAAAACAAAGAAACTATGACCATGACAGGAACTACTCAAAGAACAATTATGAAAGCCTTTATCCCACAATTTAGAAGTGAGGGTGTAGGTGCTCAAGTAAGAAGAAGCATTGGTGTACAAGAAATGCAGAAGTTTTCCCCTTTTGTTATGTTAGATCACTTCTATGTTAAATCCCCAGCTGGCTTCGAGCAACACCCTCATCATGGTCAAGAAACCATCACATTGCTTTTGGACAATTACGTGGCCCATGAAGACTTTACAGGGTCAAAGGGGATCTTGAGACCTGGTGATTTGCAGTTCATGACTGCAGGTAAAGGTGTGGTGCATTCTGAGATTCCAGTCAAAATGACTACTAACGACAGACCTGCCCAAGGTATGCAACTGTGGGTTGCCTTGCCTGAGAATTTGATCAATTGTGAGCCACGTTACAGAGATTTAAGAAGTGAAGAAATCCCAGTTGTCAAGCCCTTTGGCAACGATGACTTGATTGTTAAAGTAATATCAGGGGAATCGTATGGCGTTAAATCGATACAAGATCTAGCATACACTCCAGTTGATTACTATCAGTTTATCTCTCAAAAGGCAGGTACCAAGTTTGAACAATTAGTTCCAAAAACAATGAACGCCTTTCTTTATGTTAAAGAAGGTTCGATCAAGATAGGTGAAAAGAAGTATCCTAAAAACAGTGCTGTATTTTTCAACCCCGATGGTGAGCTTATCCAAGGGTCTATAGCCAGTGACGAGTTGACTGAGTTTTTTATAATAGGCGGACAAATACTTGATCAAGAAATTGTTCAATACGGACCATTTATTGATACTTCCGAAAGTAAGATTTTTGAAACATTTAAAAACTATCAATTGGCTCAAAATGGGTTTGAAAATGTAAGAACATGGAACAGTGTGATTGATAAAGGTGTAGATGAAGAACTAGCCAAGAAATGGTTAGCCAAAGATGGACTAGAATTTGTACCACATTTTTAAGAACTAGTTTTAAAATTATCAGACATATTTCAATAGATATTTATATATATATATATATATATCATTTTCGGATTGTTATTACATAAGTAGAACTTAATCTTTTTTCTTTTTCTTCTATTTAGTCCTTAGTATAGTAAGACAGTACTTTATAGTAACAACATTCTAAATCTAGCTTATTTTTTTAATTATGTTTTTTATTTATATTAACTATATTATTGGATATCTTGGTATATTAATAAATACATATTATATTCTGTTATAGTGCTATTATAAACTCATACTTGTTAGTAATAGTATAGGGGATTTGCATTACCACTGAGTTTTTTTATATTAAAAAGCTTGATAAAATCATGTTCTTGTAATATATTAGGTCATGTGCATCTTTGATAAAAAAATTCACATTATTAACTCTAATAATAAAACAAAATATAAAAAATAGTCAGTTTTAGTTTTTATTTTTTTTTTAATTAATAATTGTAACTCAGTGGGGAAGGTGAAAAATATAAAAAAAAACTGTGGTGGTTTATAATTATTTCAAAGTTAAAATAAACTCACACATAAAGTATAACTTAGATCTAGTTAAAAAGACAGTATCATTATTGAAATAGCCTTAATATTCATTGATACTATTTCATTTTTTCAAAAAAATAATAAATAAGTAAGTAAGTAATGAACACTTCATAGAAGAAAGGTAATAGGCAATGTATTTAGGTTTATTTTTTTTCTTCCACAATTTTTACCTTTCAATATCTTTAATTAGCTACAAGTGAAAAAAAATAAGTTACACCACAATATCTACATATATATCTATATCTAGAAAACTCTATTTTAGCTAACCACATTTCGTCATATATACCATTACAATACTTTACGTAATACTCTATTTGTTAGCCACTCGGAAAAAAATGTTACTCTTCTTAAATGTTATGACTTCATATGAAATGAGTTGTTAATCTTATGTATATATAAGGGAGATATTGACATCTACTTCTCTCAAAGTAAGATATAGATTATAAGTTAATGTTCCTCTCTAAATTTAAGTTGTAATTTGTTGAATACATTATATATATGTATGAACAAAAAAAGAGTAGCTATATAAAGACCGTACAGAAATCTTTTTGAATCAATACGTGATTTAACAAAATAAAAATAAAGAATTTCATCACTATAACTTAATCTAACATTATCAATAATTAAAACTATGACTATCCCACAACCATTCGGAGGAAAATTAAAAGATCTCATTGCCAGAGATGCTTCCAAGAAGGAAGAGCTTTTGGCCAAGTTTGCCTCTTTGAAGCATAAGTTGACTTTAACTGGAAGACAAATCTGTGATTTAGAGTTGATTTTAAATGGTGGTTTTTCACCATTGGAAGGGTTTTTATCTCAGAAGGATTATGAATCTGTAATCAGCAAGTCCAGATTGGCTAATGGCACCCTATGGACCATTCCTATCACATTAGACGTTTCTTCCATTGAGGGTTTGGAAATCGGTGAGGAAATTGGGTTATCTCAAGATGGTGAAATTCCTTTGGCCATTTTGAAAATCAACTCCCTTTGGAAACCTAACAAGGAACTTGAGTCAAAGATCTTCTCCAAGGGTGATTTAGAGCATCCTGCCAACAGATTTTTATTCAATGAAGCTGGCGATTACTACATTGGTGGTGACATCACTGGTGCCATCTCCTTACCTAAGCACTATGACTACTTAGAGTTCAGAAAGACCCCTAGTGAGTTAAGAAGGGAGTTTGAGAACGCAGGCTGGGATAAGATTGTGGCCTTTCAAACTAGAAACCCAATGCATAGAGCGCATAAGGAGTTGACTGAAAGGGCAGCCAAGGCGATCAATGGAAGAGTTTTGATTCACCCTGTTGTCGGTATGACTAAACCGGGCGACATTGATCATCACACCAGAGTGAAAGTCTACAAGGAAATCATCAACAAGTATCCAAAGGACACTGAGGCCACTTTGTCCTTGTTGCCTATAGCCATGAGAATGGGAGGTGACTTGGAAGCCGTGTGGCATGCTATCATCAGACAAAACTATGGATGTTCACATTTCATCATTGGAAGATCCCATGCTTGTCCAGGATCAAACTCCAAGGGGGAGGAATTCTATGGTCCTTATGATGCACAAAACTTAGTCGCCTCATACAGTGATGAATTGGACATTGAGATCGTTCCATTCAGGATGATCACATACTTGCCAAAGGAAGACAGATATGCGCCAATTGATGAAATAGACCCTACAAAGGTTGAAACATTGAATATCTCCGGTACACAATTAAGAAACAAGTTGAAGTATGGAGAGGAAATTCCAGAATGGTTCTCATACCCTGAAGTTGTTAGAATTTTAAGACAGAGAAACCCAGCTAGATACAACCAGGGTTTTTTGATATCATTTGATTACAAGAATGCAAACATCACCAAAACACAATTGACCAATGGTTTGCTCTCCAAGTTTTTAGAACAATCCTCCACTAGATTCTTCAAGGTTATTGATAATGAGAATGGTGAAGGGTTATCCTTGAATGTCATCAATGACTTCATCAATGCCAACTCCGGTTTGATCTTTTCAGATTCTTCTAATGAGTATGTTTTGCCTGTGGAAAAGAACCATTATGTTATAGGTAAGGACATTGAAGTCACTGAGGAGGACACCACTGATTCCGTTTTGGAAAAGACTTTGAACTTATTAAAGGCTGAAAACTACTTTGTTTAAAAGTGTATATAGCTTCTTTTTTATTTATGTGTATGTATAGTGCATTAGCTAGGTTCTAATGCTTATATATTTTCTATGAACGATTTTTTTATTTTTTTAATTTTTTTTGTTATAAATGATACTGAAATATTATTTAGTTATTTATTTATCTTGGATTGTTAATTTAGAAGGAATATTATATAAGTTCATGTTTTTTCTTGAGAGAACAATGAAACAGTTTTTTTATTTTATTTTATTTTATTTACTATTTGACAGTTTATCTATTTGTATAATTTTATTATTATTAATAATTTATTTATTTTTTTATTTATTTATTTAAATAACATGTGGGTTGATACTTTCAATAAATTGTTTAGCCTTAGATAGTGCATCACTGCTTGGATTAGTACCCAAGTTAATAGAGACACTTACAGAAACCTTTTGATTTTGTACAGGTGAAGCAGGTAGAACTTCTTCAGAGTATCCACATAATTCCCCTAGATAGTCAATTTTATGTTTGTTAGCCTTTGATACCCTTTGTAAATCATTAATTTTCACATTGAATTTGAATAAAGGTTCACTGTAAGTCTTTGCAATCAAAGATTCAAACAATTCATCATAGTATTGGGACTTGACCTTTTTAACCTTGTAAATGTCTCTTTGTAGATTTTGAAGGGCAGCATTAACATAGGATTCAAAGTATTCAGTGTCCTCTACAAATTCATCAGGGAATTCATTCAATTCTACAGTCTTTTGTAATATTATAGGCTCAATGATCTTAGGTGCCTGTTCTTGCTTAACAGCAGCTACATCAGGTTTCTTCAACTCAATGTTGGATAAGTCTAAAGTGGTTCCCCTTTGTAAGTATTCGTTCAACTTTATATAAGTGTCCTTGTTGATTTGGTTCAAGTATAACAAAACATCACCCTTTAGCAGTCTCCCGTTTGGACCAGTGGCTGGAATCTCACTTAGAGCCCTTTCAGTGGAAATGTTGTTTAAATGTAACAATTGAGAAACTGAAGGGTATAAAGTTTGTTTTGCATTAGCCTTTTGGAAAATAGAGTTAGATTCTGTTGTTGTAGATGTTTGTGGTGGTGTGGTTTTTTGAGCAACAGGAGTAGATTGAACAGTTTCAGAAGAAGTCTTTTTTACTTCTTTTGGCTTTTCATTGGATTCATTGGATGAAGTAGTAGTAGAAGTAGTAGATGGAGTCTTCTTTTCCTTCTTTGATAATAAAGAATCATAGTCTATAGCATTTAAATCATCACCTTCTTCAGCTATAACAGCAATTGGAGCACCTACTTTGATACCCTTTGCACCATTATCAATGACAATCTTACCCATGATACCATCATCCAAGGCTTCAACATCAATGGTAGCCTTGTCAGTTTCAACTTCCAATAAAATATCACCAGAGTTGAATGAATCACCAGGTTTAACTTTCCATTCTACAATACCACCTTCTGTCATAGTAGGGGACATGGCTGGCATTTCCATGACTACAGCCTTTAATAGTGGAGAGGCTCTAGTATGGAATGGTTTGATAGATTGTTTAAGGGTTATCTTTCTTAGTAAAGTAGTCTTTGATAACATTATTTTGTATATGTATATTTGTCTATCTATTGGTGATTTGATATGGTATATTTCTTGTATATATTATTATATTATTATATGTTTAATTGATATATCTATATATATGATATGTAATAATATAATATTAATAATATATTAATAGTAGTATTATTTTCTTTTAGTAACTTTATTATTATTATTATTATTATTTGATGTATAGTATTAGTATATAAAATTTTTAAATTACTTTACTTATAATAATAATATTCTCCTATATTAATAATAATAATAATATATTTTTTGTCTTCTCCTTATACCGATGGTAAGAAACTCTCTCTTTCTCTCTCTGTATATAATTATAATTATAATATTTTATTATTATTATTATGTCGTTAATTTTATTTCTTTTTTTTTTACTATTACTTACTACTACATAAAAAATATATTGAATAATTCTTTACTGTTATTATGTTATACTTTATATTATTATTCAATATTTTTATAATAATAATAACATATAATATAATATAATAATACTAGTCACGTGTTATATATACTGTCACGTGTTATATATAGTATATCATGTGACTATTAATATATATCATGTGACTATTAATTAAATTAAATAATTAAATTAAATAAACATACATATAGAGTTTTCTTATACTGTATGTATATATACTTAATAATAATTATTATTACTATATTGTTATATTATTAACAAGTATAGTTGAACATATATATCTTAGATTAAATTATTATTATATTATTAATAAGTATGAATATATATATATATAAACCAATATGAAAATACTATTATTAACTAAATATATCTAATAAATACATATTATGATTGATAAATTACTTAATATTAAAACACTCTTTATTAGTGCTATAATAATTAGAATTATACTTTTATTATATGGTATAATACAAGATTCTATATCTATAATTAAATATACTGATATAGATTACTATGTTTTTTTAGATTCATTAACTTATTTATTAGATAACAATTATAAATCACCTTATTATAGAGAAACTTATAGATATACACCTTTATTATCATATATGATGTATCCTAGTATAATAAATCAACATCTAGGTAAAGTATTATTTATTATATTTGATCTTCTTACAGGTTATTATATCTACAAAATATTAACTAGATACTATTTACATAGTAATAATGGTAATAGTAGTAATAGTAATAATAATAGAGTTGTTCTTGTAGGTACATCTTTATGGCTTTTAAATCCTATGGTTATCACTATATCTACACGTGGTAATGCAGAATCTGTTATGAGTTTTTTATTGATGTTAACTTTTTACTTATTAGATATAAATTACACTGTAACAAGTGGATTGATATATGGATTATCCATTCATTTTAAAATATATCCAATAATATACGCATTACCAATCTCTTTATATCTGATACTACTAGATAAACAAGATTTAAATAAAAATAAACAAAGAATATCCTTTAAAAGATTATTTACATTCGGAACATCTTCAATTGTATCATTACTAACTGTAACTTATACTATGTACATGAAATTTGGATATGAGTTTTTAGAACATACTTACTTCTATCACTTGATCAGAAGTGACCATAGACACAACTTCTCTGTATGGAACATGGTTCTCTACATGGAACAACTGCCATCCTTGATTCAATTCAATTTGTTTAATAGTGTCTATTTAAAAAATAATAAACAAAGTAATAATAAAATCATGAATCAGTTTAATTTTAATTCAATAATGAACAATAAGGGACTCTCTGTTCTTCCACAGTTATTTGCCTGTATTGTGATACCCACTTTGATGATGATCTTCTACTACAAAAACAAAATACTCTCTAATGAAAAAATTAATGTTAAACAAGATAATATAGATAATGTAAATAAAGAAGTAGATAAAAAGAACAAGTCAAGTAATAGTTTTATTTTCCTTTTGCAAACTGTCTTCATTCAAACAATGATGTTTGTACATTTCAACAAAGTTATAACCTCACAGTACTTCATCTGGTACTTAACATTCATACCATTCTTCACTCCTCAATTAATAACACTATTCAATGAGAGAAAACTTCTACTTGTAAAGACTATTCTCATATGGATCCTTTCACAGGCTGTGTGGTTATACTTTGGCTTTTTGCTAGAGTTCAAAAATCAAAACTGTTTCTTTGAAATCTTCCTGGCTAGTGGCTTTATGCTACTGGGTAATGTCTATGTTATAGGAACTTTTATCTCATTATCTGATTTTTAGATTTTCTTTATTTTTATTTTATAATGTCTAGTGAAACAATTTCTCTATAGAAAACATATATTTCTTTTTAAATATGTATTAAATTAATAGTAACAATGAACGTTATCAGTGATTAAAAGATTCTATTATCTATTTTTATTTTTATAAATAAGATTTATCTCATAAGTCACGTTTTTTCTTTCGAGGTAAAAATGAATTTCTTTTTTTTTTTTCAACATATATAAATATTTCTCTATTATTTTATTATTTCTTTGTTATTATTAACCTAGTTCTACAAATATCATATTCAAAGCTAATTTACAAGGTTTATAATTATGACACAGTTACTTATTTCATATAAACTAATCACAATACTAGTATTTACAATAAACTGTTTTATATTTATGAATCCATATATATATACATAAAAAGAAAGAAAGTAAGAAACCTGTGAATCATATATAGCAAGAAATAAAAAAAGACTAATTTACACATAAAGATGTCTCGTTTTGAATTTTATAACGGAGAGGGATTAAGAATCGATGGGCGTAGGAGCACTGAATTGAAGCATTTTGAAAGCACTATCACCACAGCCTCTAATTTCTCCAACTTCTCCAGATCAACCAGCAGCAGCACCACATATTTGCAAATGGGACAGAACAAAGTGTTGGTGAACATCAATGGACCAATGGAGGCAGCTAACAAGGGAAGAAGTAATGGATCAAATATGGCTACATTGACCACAAGCATAAACATATCTAAATTTTCCAAAATCAACAGACAGCAAGATCGTGGAAACAATGCTAGAAACTTGCCGGACAAATTAACCCAAGAATGGGAACACGAAATCAATAACCTCTTTGCAAAAATCATCATCCTGGAAACATACCCTAAATCACAAATAAACATCAATGTCACCGTTCTCCAACAAGACGGAGGCGTCATGTCCGCCATCATAAACTGTATAACCCTCTCCCTCATAAACAACTCCATCCAAATCTACGACCTCGTCTCTGCAGTGTCCGTTGGTGTTGTAGATCAACGGTATTTTCTGACTGATTTGAACCATTTGGAAGAACAGTTTTTGTCCAGTGGGACAGTGGCCACTGTTGGTGGAGGGATGGAGATTTCTCTGATTAGGTTGAGAGACAAGTTTCCCCTAGATCTTATAGATGATTTCATGAAGGCTGGGATTCAGGGATGTGCGATCATCAAGGAGATCATGATCAAACAGGCCAAGGATATGAATTCTAACAAACTAGTGGAAATACAATAATTGAAATTTGAAATAACTTTAAAATAATATAAAATAATTAAGATAATATATAAATAGTTCTCTACATCTGTCTTTACATTATAAACATTTATTATATATAATTAGAAAAAATTTCTTTTTTACATAAAAAAATAATAATTTTTTAAAAGGTGATAATCATAAATCGAGTATATACCCTGTTAATAAATATATATCTTCATTTTGTCTTATTGTTTTAATCAAGTTTGTGATGTGGTCTTGTCTCTTAGACTCTTTAGGAATGATTTTGATTTCCCTCTCATTGAAGAATTAAACACCTTCTTTGTCAATTGCTGCATGTTCTGGTTCAATTCAGAAACCAAGTGGGTGTTGTTTCTTTTCGACAAGTGCTCAGCATTGGAGTAGGCTTCCTTGACATGTTTATTGACTACATAATCCTCTTTGAGTTTTAAGTTGACATTTGATTTTAATGTGTTGCTTATCCAAGAACTGATCTCTGTGTCATGTGCAGAGAGCATTTTTGAGTATGACTGTAATTCTTCTAATTTTTCCTTATGGTTCACCTTAGGATCTTGGATTAATTTTATTATAGAAAGATCTGGAACTTTATTATTATTATTATTGCTAAACATGTTTCCACCTTCACTCTTGGAGGGGAGATCTCTTGTTTCATCCATTTTGCCAACAGTATTGTTATCATTGTTTTCAGTCAATAAATGATTGTCTGATAAATACATCATATGATTATTATTATCTTCTTCTTCTTCATTATGAATTATCTGCTCATGTAATGGAGACAGTTTGTTGCTGCCTATATCCAAGTTTTCAATATTCGGTAAGGGTGGTAATGTAGAAGTATTAGATATAGGAACGTTCATTAGAGTATTATTATCATATATGGTTTTAACATCTGTTATAATAGTTTGAACATCGTCATTGTTGCCAACATTTGGAAAGGCATTCCATGTTGAACCGACTTCAGAGTATGTTGATACTACACGTTTCTTTTGAGGAATATCTATAACATTTCCATTATCATCCTTAATAGCACCATCATCATCATCTGAAACTTCATCCATATCTGGAACATCAAATCCAGAAACGTCTCTATCGCTCCTACTAACATCAACACTTTCATCACTATCACTATATTCCGCATCTATCACAGTTTTACTAGGTGATGCTGATCTAGTAATAAAACCACTTCTAGCATCAGTTGCTAAACTCTCTATTTCATCTTTTTCCTCTTCTTCTTCTTCTTCTTCTTTATCTGCATTCATTATTTGTAATTTATTAGTTTCAATAGATTTTTTCATATTATTATTACTATTTTGATTAGATTTTGAACTTAAACTACTTTCCTCTCTTTTTCTATTATCATATGAATCATCATTTGAATCACTATATTGAGAAACAACTTCATCATCTGAGATATCTCTTCTAACCATCTCTGAATATGTGTCTACTAACATATCACTGTCTCTTTGTTTATCCTTTTCAGATATTGAAGAATATCTTTGAGTGTTCGTAATTAATGATCCTCTTTTAGATGAATCTTCATACATTGTTAAGAAATCCATATCTGAATCTAATGTGTTTGTTCCATCCATTTTTGTACTTATTCTATTTTTCCATTGGTTATTTAAAATAATATCCTTATAGATAGATATATCTAAAGATGTATGTTTATAATACTTATTAGGTTTGTGTTATTATTATTATTATAATTATCTTAAACACAACATATATATATATAAGATAGATGTTTTAGAAATTGTGTGTGTGTGTGTGTGTCTTTTTTTTTTTGTTTTTTATATGATATAATAGTAGTAGTAGAAAATAAAAAGTATTTATATATTTAGAATGATATGATAGTCACGTGTATTGTATATACACATTTTTTTATTTCTTTTTTTTTTTT
>JAJMDK010000131.1:0-20993 GCA_030573515.1 Hanseniaspora jakobsenii
ACTAATGATAAAATTTCTACAAAGACTGACATTGCAGTGAAAAGTACTGAACTAAATGATACTAAAGAGCTTTCAAAGAAACAGAAACTAGAAAAGAAAATGTCCAAGTTTTTGAAACTTAGCAAAAAATAATCTATCAAAAAGTATATATTGTTATAAATTGATTTAAATTAGATTTATTGGATGTTTTTTTGAAAGGAATTGTATATATAGCTTAGCTTTTCACTAAAATATAGGCAATAAGAAAAAAAAGTGAGAACTTAGATGCTAGTCTTTTTAGATTTTTTTGTTTTTAGTGTTTGTATAAACTTAAAAGAATAATATTATACGAATATTGCTACATATATACATAAGGATACATTAAGAAGAAACAATAAACTATTTTCTCTTCATACTGCCTTCAAAACCTGCTCTTTTGTTTTTTTTAAATGAGTTTTTCCCATCTGCGTTTTTTCTGAGCATGGTTTTACCTTTATATGATTTTTTCAATTTGACTTGGTTCTTTCTCTTTTTACCTTTATTTTCCTTTCTTTGTCTTAGATTTTCTTCTCTTCTTTTAGCTCGCTCAGCTATTGTGGTTATCACTTGTTGTTTTCTATCCTTCCATTGAATATCAGATTTTCTCTTTTTCTGTTCCTTTTTCTTCAGGGCCTTTTTTAGAAGTTTTTCATCATCTCTGACGGTTATACCCTCGGCTTGCAACATAGCCTTTTGCCACTGTTTTTTCTCAATTTCATTAATTTGATCAAGCTCATCTTTATTTGCCAGTTTGGCCTTTTTCTTTTCCAGTAATTTTATTTGAGCTTTGTAATCCTTTTTAGCAGGACCCTTTTTCTTGTTGTTTACTTGTTCAGTTTTTCCTCTAATTTTTTGCAAGTCAGAGGTGACCTTTGAGCCATCATCAAAATTTATGCTACCGTACATGACGTTTTCAACATTGATGTCTTCGTCAATATCAAAATCACTATCTGACTCACTGTTTTCTTCTGATTTTTCAGCATCGGATTTTTCCTCCTTTCTTTGCTTGATAAGTTCTTGTCTTTTTTTTCTTTGCTTCATAACTTCTTCACGAGATTTTGGAGCACCTGCAACATTAGACCCCACAGCCTTTCTGGTTTTTTTAAGATTCAAAATCTTGGACTGCAGTTTGGATCTAAGAAGCTCAACGTTTTTCTTCTTTCTCAACTCCTTTTCTTCCTTTTCCTTCTCTGAATTTTCCTTCTTTTGCTGGAGTTCATTGAAGGCCCTTTCATTCTCTGAGATCTGCTCATCATTGGATGCATTCTCCCCTATAGGATTACCGAAATCATCAAATACAACATCAATATCTTCTTCGTACTCAACACTATCTAGATCATTATCATCATTATTATTACCAACACTACTGTTATCGTCTTCTTCTGCTTCTTCTTCCTTTTCTTGTAGTTGTTTTTGTTTTAATCTTTCTCTTAACTTTTGAGCAGGAGTTATGTGTTTTTGTTTTTCCATGTTGTCCATCATATCTTTAACAGAACCTGTTCTAATGACATCCGAACCTTCAAACTTTCTCTTTTTGTTCTGTTTTTGCACCTCCTTACTTTGTTTCTTAGCCTTCCATTGATTATTATAATCATCAAATGCATTGTTTTCATCTTGAATGTCATCGTTTCCCTCTTCTTCAACTATTTCTTCTCCCTCAGATGCAACAGAGTTATGTTTTCTTTTTTTGCTGACTTTATTTTCATCGTTGTCATAGTATTTGGCTGAAATCAGTGACAAAAGCCCCTCAAAGGCATTAGCATTGCTTTTCAATCTTTCTTCTAATGAGTTTCCTGCCATTTTTTTTTCGTTTCGTTCGTTTTCTTCTCTCTCTTTTTTTTTATTCTGTTCTTATGTGTTATTACAGACAAAAGTGATATGCTAAAATTTAGTCGATATAGCTTAATCTAAATGGTTACACCAGTTACTAAGTATATCTTTCTTTTTGAAAAATTTATATATAAATATCTATAACAGACTGTATATTATAAGTCTAATGAGTGCAAAGTATCTAATACTGCTTTGATTCTCTTAATCTCAGGGAAACTAGTATAGATATTCTTTCTCTTCTGAACAATTACTTATTGATTTAAGTCAATAACTATTACAGACTTATTCAGTTGCTCTATTAGTAGCCTACATTACAAATATTAAGACAATTAACAAGAATAATATCGAGTATATTAGATTGCTACAGAGTGACAAAAGAAAAAAATAAGAGGATACGATTAAAGCAAAATTTAGTAAAAAAAAAAAAAGAAATAAATGATATATTACTATTGTTGTCAATATTCTATACAAATGTTCCTGTATACAGTAATAAAATAAATATTATGATATTTGATATCACCATATAAAAAAAAAAAAAATTATTTCAAAGTCGCATTTCTTTCTTTCTCTCTCGCATTTAGAAAGAATGATTCTCAACACATTTCGTCGCCATTAAGAAATATGATGGTGGTGGTGGTTTAAGAGTAAAGAGTGTAATGAATTTATTTAGTGTTGAGTATATTATTTCTGAAAAAAATATAATAAAAATAATAATGGTCTGAATTAGGAAATTCCCAATATAAAAAGAAATGAAAAAAGAATTTCTTTTTTTTGTTCTAACAGATTTTTTATGCAGAGTTATTATACACATACAAATTAAAAGGAATAAAAAAACAGAAATATCAATATTTTATTTTATTTACTAAAAAAGAATAATTACCCTTTTAGGAAGAGTTATATTATAATTATTAAAAAAACCTGTTTCTCTCTCTCTCTTACTGTCTTTCTATACAGTTTTTCACACGGTAAATATTTGTAATATTGACTTTACAAATAAGTAAACAAAATTTAAATAATAAAATCAGTAAGTATATAAACAGAGACCTACTGAAATTTAAAGCAAGAAAGTACTATTTTTTAGAGTTGACGATTTATATAATTAGGTATAATAAAATCTAATTAATATGATTTTAAATATACAAATATTATGTTAAGAGGGAAAAGACCAAAAGATAACCAATGGAGTTGAATATAACAACTCTCTAGAATTGGAGTTTTAAGTAAGAGATCATAATACTACAAGCTAATTATACTTTTTTGTAATATTATATTTCATCTTTTTATTTTTGTTAAGTTGGAAAGGCTTTCCAAATATGATAATAAGAATTTTTTTAAATGGAAGAATTTCATAAATTCAAATGAAAAATAACACTTTGATAAAAACAAATCAATACATGGTTATTTTCATTTTTCTTTTTTGTTTTTTACTTTTTAATAATAGTTAAATTATACATGATGATAAACTTTTTTTTATAGTTATCCCTGTCTGAATATACATACTACACACTTTCAGTATGCATGTCGATAACTCTTATGGTAATTATCTGATGTTATTTAACTTTTTAATCGTTTTATTTATTTACAATTAAAAAGATTAGAAGAGAAAGCAAGAGAATAAATAGAGAAATGAAAAATCATTATTGAAAAACTAATCGTTTTTAAATTTAATTTTGTCATAATATGTTTTCTTCCATTTTACTTATTATTGTATCATTAACTGAATAATTATATTTTACATAAATGTATTTATATTTTCTTCTACATTTCTTGTGTTCTTACTTATAAGAAATCATATCCTTGTAAATACTGTTTTATTAAACACTTGTTAGATGAATTATGATTTTTTCAATTATATTTGTTTCTAAAACTTCAAATAACTTTTTCATACTGGATGTGTTATTAAACTATGTAAAGTAGTATACTACTATTTGTTTAATAATTAGCTTTAATAACTGTTTGCTGATTTATTTTTTTTCTTTTCTTTTTTTAAAGTAAATATTTGAGACACGTGCCAAAATAGCTATAAATATCTGTTTATTCTTAACATAATTGATCTATAAGCGAACATCTTTCCCAATGAGGTAATAGTAAATTTTCTTTATCTGTTACGGTTAATAAACTTCAAAAAAATAGAGTGTGAAAGAACGGAAAAAAAAAATTTTTTTTTTCTGATATGTAATGAAGCAAAAAACTAATAAAATTTTTAGTCAAATAATTTTAATTTTAACTTAATTAAAAACACTAATCTTTCTAACTTCAGATTCAACTCTCTAAATTTTTAGATTTCTCTTGAAAAACATTAAATTATGATCAAAATAATAAATATTTAGATAAAACCATCGGTAAACTTTACTAATAAAAATCATTTTTTTACTATAGTAATATTCACTTTCAATAACAAAAAAAAAATGTCTGCTTTATATATCTTACCAGGTGGTAGATCTCTATTCCCAGTTTCCATCGTCAAGCACTTCAACTTAAACTTCAAGATCATCACTAACACTGAAGTTGATGCCGCTTACGAAAAGTCTTTCCCATTAAAGAAGTTCCCAGCTTTGATTGATGTTGATGAAAAGACTGGTGAAGTTTTCAAGTTATCTGAAACCATGGCCATCATCCAATACTTATTGGAAAAGGTCAACACCACTGAATCCAAGGCTTTATTGGGTGGTGATGATGTTGCCACTAGAGCTTCTGTCACCAAGTGGATTTCCTTATGGAACTCTGAATTAGTCCCACCATGTGCTTTATTATACAAGCAAGTCAAGGGTATTGAGCCATTCAACAAGAAGGCCGCCGATGCTGCTAAGGCCACCATCGAAAAGGTTTTAACTGAAGTTGTTGAAGCTAGATTAAGAGACTACACCTACTTTGCTGGTGAAGAACCAACTGCTGCTGATTACTATGCTGCTACTTTAGCCTCCTTCCCATTCGCTTTCTTATTTGACAAGGCTTGGGCTGCTAAGCACCCAGTCTTCATGAGATGGTTCAACACTGTTAGAGAACAATCCATCATCTCTTCCAACTTTGCCAACTTCTCTATCTTAGAAGCTCCATTAGCTCCACCTCAAAAGAAGAAGGAAGAAAAGCCAAAGAAGGTTCAACAAGAACAACCAAAGAAGGAAGCCAAGAAGGCTGAAGAAGCCTCCGCTGAACCACCAGTTGAAAAGAAGGCCAAGCACCCATTAGAAGCTTTAGGTAAGGCCACTTTCGTCTTAGATGAATGGAAGAGACAATACTCCAACAACGACACCAGACCAGTTGCCTTACCATGGTTCTTTGAACACTACAACCCAGAAGAATACTCTATCTGGAGAGTTGACTACAAGTACAACGATGAATTAACCATGACTTTCATGTCCAACAACTTAGTTGGTGGTTTCTTCAACAGATTATCTGGATCCATCAAGTACATGTTCGGTTGTTTAGTCGTCTACGGTGAAAACAACGCTAACGGTATTGTCGGTGCCATCTTAGTTAGAGGTCAAGACTTCAAGCCAGCCTTTGACGTTGCCCCAGATTGGGAATCTTACGCTTACACCAAGTTGGATGCCAGCAAGGAAGAAGACAAGAAGTTCATTGAAAACATGTGGGCTTGGGATGAACCAGTTGTCGTTGACGGTGTTTCTAAGGAAATTGTTGACGGTAAGGTTTTGAAATAAGCGCTCTGTTGTATGTTTAAAAAAAAAAATAACATTTCAATATATATACACTTTTTCTTCAATCTAATTTTTATTTTTTTTTCTTAAAATCAACTTTTAAACCATGTTCATATTCTTGTATATCGTTACTTAAGATAATTATATATCAGTATAAAGAATTAATGAATATTTTTATAATAGTAATAATTTTATGTTTTAGTTTTTTTTGTGGAATTAGTTATAGTAGTTATAATAGTAATTGAAATTAAAGAAAAATTTAAAATACGTCATATTATATTTCATATTTAAGAAAAAAAAAATAATATAAACAAGGATAATACTTTTGTATATTTAATGTTGTGTATAAGTAATAACGACTACTAGTATTAAATAAATGGGTATGATAGTTATCTTTCTAAATAAAAAAATGAATTAAAGAATAGTTATTGTAGTAATTTTATATATCTAAATAGTATCTACATATTAGAGGTTTATATAATTTTTTCTAATAATCTTCTTTGTCATTATTATATTTACGTAGTTATTTTTATTTTGTTTAATAAAAAAATTATTATTATTATTATAATAATTCCTTAGTATTAATTGTTTATAACTAATAAACTACTAAATAAAAAAAAAAAATTTTTTTTTTTCTTTTGTTTTTCTTATATATAATGTTTTATGTTACTGTTGTAAATATTCTTATTACTATTAGTTCTAAGTAGAAAAAGATAATGTTGTTGTTCTTTAGATTATTCTTGTTATATGTTAGATTAGAATTGAAGTAACATATATAAAGAGAGTATGTGTTTATAGAGTAGCTGTATCTTTATCATTTTACTAATAATTATAACAGAAGTAATCTAATTCATTTTTGAATACATATTCTACATTATCATAATAAAAAAAAATGAAATAACTATATAAACCAGATATTCACAAACAAATCAACTACCTTGTTAATAACTTTGATTATATCTAACTATAAATACCAAAAAATTCACACACACTTGGTTTTTTATTTTAAACATTTAATTTGAAAAAAAAAAAAAAATAATAATTAAACTTTTAAACAAAATGTCCGTAATTAACACCCCTACTTTGTACATCAACCAAAGAGTCAGATGTTTAATTCCTCAAAGAATTAATGAATACTTCAACTTAGGTTACAAGTCCGTCAACCCAGAAGCTGAAGTCAAGAATGACGATATCAAGCTTTATGAAAAGTTGTTCCCATTAAAGAAAGTTCCTACCTTAGTTGATGTTGATTCTAAGACAGGTACTCATTTCAAGTTAAGTGAAGTTATTGCTGTTTCTTATTATTTATTAGAACCATTAGCTGATGAAAAGAAGAACCCATTCGCTCAACAATTATTAGGATCATCTTCTTATCAAAACAGAGCTTCCGTTTTGAAGTGGTTATCATTCATTAACAGTGATTTCCAAGCTCCTTTGGTTGGCAACATGAAGCAAATCAGAGGCATTGCTCCTTACAACAAATCAGTCTTTGAAAGCAACTTAAAGGCCGTTGATGCTTTGGTTGAAGAAACTTTAACCAAGAGATTAACCGACTACACCTACTTAGTTGGTGAAGACTTAACTTTAGCTGACTTCTTCACTGCCTTATGGTGTATGAGAGCTTTCCAATTTGTCTGGGATAAGAAGTGGGCTGCCAAGCACACTGCCGTAATGAGATGGTTCAACACTGTTTCCAAGCATGAGTTTGTTGCTCCTCTTTTCGAAGGATTTGAATTATTAGACACCCTTCCATCTCCAGTTCCTCAAAAGAAGAAGAATGCCAACAACAACAACAAGAACAAGGAATCTAATGAAGCTAAGAAGCCAAAGGCTGAAGAAGAATCTAGCGAACCACCAAAGCAACCTAAGGTTAAACATCCATTAGAAGCTTTAGGTAAGGCCACTTTTGTCTTAGACGAATGGAAGAGACAATACTCTAACAACGATACCAGACCAGTTGCTTTACCATGGTTCTTTGAACACTACAACCCAGAAGAATACTCTATCTGGAGAGTTGATTACAAGTACAACGATGAATTAACCATGACCTTCATGTCCAACAACTTAGTTGGTGGTTTCTTCAACAGATTATCTGGATCCATCAAGTACATGTTTGGTTGTATGGTAGTTTACGGTGAAAACAATGACAACGGTATTGTTGGTGCCATCTTAGTTAGAGGTCAAGACTTCAAGCCAGCCTTTGAAGTTGCTCCAGATTGGGAATCATACGCCTACACCAAGTTGGATGCCAGCAAGGAAGAAGACAAGAAGTTCATTGAAAACATGTGGGCTTGGGATGAACCAGTTGTCGTTGATGGTGTTTCTAAGGAAATCGTTGACGGTAAGGTTTTGAAATAAACACAACACCTATAATATTTTATTAATATTTTATTTATTTATTCATTCATTATTATATATATATTAGGTGTTACTTTTGTTGTACTCAAATAAAAGTTTCATGACTATTTTTTTTTTTTATCTCTTATCTACAAAACTTATGTTCTTATTCTAAAAGATAATTTTTTAAGAAATGGTAGTTGCATTAGTAGAAACAACTATAGAAAATAAGAGTATTATTATATTAAGTCACGTGTACACACTGTTCACCATAAGGATAAAACATAAATTCTTTTTTTCTTCTATAAGAGAGGGAGAGAGATAAAGCGAGATAGTAATGACACTAGTAAAAAAAATATATATTTGTTCTTATGTTGTCAATAAAATTGGTTGTAAAAATAAAAAAAATATAAGAGAAAATAAACACACACACATAATAAAAAATAAAAATAAAAAATTACAATCTAAAAGTGAAAATAGTTGTTTGTATAACTCATACACGCTATTAAATAAATTACATATTATATATTGTATAATTCAAAAATTAAAATAGATACAAAAACCTGAAAACATAGAACTATAGATTAAATGACAGAAACTGCTTTATATAACTCCAATGAGTTTATTTTATTAGCCTTACCCCAAAACATCAGACCTAAAGATAGCAGCAATAATATAACCACCTTTTTTGAAAAGGATCTTTACAATGGAATCTCTTACACCAGTGATTTCCAAGTACCAATTTTCAAAATCGGTTCTTTAGATGACTTGATTGTGCAGAGTGAGGAGTTGAGCAAAATTGATAATGCCACTCACCAGTCCTTGTTTAAAATTGTAGACGTTTTGCAGTCTATTGAAGATCATTCTAAGACAAGCGAGTACAGTTACAGAAGTTTATCCATAGAGCAACAGTCTCTTCCAGAGTTTTTAGTCAACTTCAAGTGGGACAGCAAGAAATATAAGTTGGATAAGCCTATTCAAGCCTTGATTGAAGATATCAACAACTATAATTTGCAATTGGATAATGATGTAAAGTCTGCCTCTCAAGCTTATACCTCAGCAAAGCAACAACTGGCAAACTTGGAAAGAAAGGAACACGGTGATTTATCAATCAGATCTCTAGATTCAATCATCACAAGGGATGATGTCATCACAGACTCTGAGTACTTAACCACTTGTTTTGTTGTAGTGCCAAAGAATATGAAGCAGGAATTTATAAACACTTATGAAAGTTTAGTTGAAAACATTGTTCCAAGATCTGCTTCATTACTAAGTGAAGATGGCAGTTACTTTTTATTCAATGTTCATCTATTCAAAAAATCCTTGCACAAGTTTAAGCAAGTTTGCAGAGAACACAAGTATATTCCAAGAGATTATGAGTTTTCAGAGGAGAATTATTTAAACCAAAGCAGCAAGACTGAATTGGATGACAGCAAGAGAATGGAACATACTTTGAAAAAGGAGCTTTTAAGATTAGCCAAAACCTCATACAGCGACTGCTTTATAAACTGGTTCCATATAAAATGCTTAAGACTGTTTGTTGAAAGTGTCTTAAGATATGGATGTGCTCCACCTATATTCTTAACCAAGATCATTGCCATTCCTCCTAGTTTCTTAAACAAAGTCAAGAATGATTTAATTGACAACTTTGGATACTTGGGCTCCAATGCTTTCTATAAAGACCCAAAAACAGGCAAAATCAAAACTAATGACAACTCTCTAAACGAATATGCCTCTTTGGTTGATGTTGAATATGAACCTTTTGTTATGTATACAGTTACTTTATAAATAAAATATATGTGCTTGTCTTTAACCTTCTTTTCTTTCTGTCGTTTAATATTTATTCTACCTTAAAAAATATACATATATGAACATGTTCAAATAAGAGGAGTCTCGTTAAAGTTTTTCCAGACTAGAATATGTTCAAAAGAAAAGATTATAATAGGTTTATATTTTTAGTCTTTTCTTATATAGTTTACTTTGCTATTTAAAAACATGAGGTAATGAATAATTCGAATATTAAGTCTCTATTATAAAAATCTATATATACATGCATAAACAAAAGTCTGTCAAATCGAGCCTTTGCCACTATTTTCTGATGCAAAAATTAATAATTTTCAGTAACACCATGCTACAAACCTATTAAAGAGTAAACCATTTGTTTATATTTTCCTTCCAATACAGGTGATAACGCACCATCGAGGTATGTTTTCTTGTTGATTAATGGGAGTGCATCTCTTAATTCTGCTTTAATATCTTCCGTCAAGAGTTTTTCATCACTTAGTTTCTTCATTATCTTATTCAGCAGGAAATAGTTTCCAACTTTTGCCAATGAGGTTGCTATTCCAACAATCAACTCCTTATCAATAGTATTAGTAACTTGATTATCTTTGGCCGATTTAGTAGCTGTAGCCTTTTGTATGATCCTGTTGACATCAAATGCCTTTAAATAGTAGGTCAAATGTTGATGATACGCATCATTGTCATCATCACACTCACGTATTTCATTCAATTTTTTAATCACCTGAATGAATGCATCATTACTAGAAAAGAAAACTTGTGGGTTTATTTCTGAAATAAATTTTAATTTTTCATAACAATCCAAGTGTTTGAATACTTGTGCAACCACCTCATTATCAAATGCATCAAGTTGGAAATATGATACAACCCCTTCTAAATCAAAGGGATTGGTTATATGTTTTAGATAATTTACCAAGTGATCATTCCTAGGCAAACACTTGTTTTCTAGCAGTAAACTTTTAAATATATCAACAGCCTTTTCATATTGACCTACGTTCAAATTGAAATTCATTAAACTGGATTTAAGAGAACTGGATATTGGATCCACGGTTAAATTAACCATTTCTATTTGTGAATAAAGTGTGTTTACAAATGAAAGAGCTCTAGCTGTAAATTCATCCTTGTTTATGCTTTCACTTCCCTCAAAGTAAATATCCAGGTTGCTTGTTAGTGTCTTATCCAAGATCTTCAAGTAATCTTCAAAAAGGGTTTCTAAAAGCTTCCTTTCTGGGAACTGAGCACAGAATAACAATGAATATATCTCGGAAAAGAGCAAATTATGATTTTTCAAGAAAAACTTTTCATTTCTCAACATACAAATGAAAAACTCATGTAATGAGTTCAAATCATTTTCTGAATCTAATAATTTTTCCTCAGTTAATACTCGAATAAGCTCCTCTAATATTTCTTTGGTCATATCTACAGTTTCATTCATATCAAAGGCAATTTTTCCGTGAAATTTGTTATTTTCTATTGGCTCCAAGGCATAATCTCTAACCTTTGCCTGTTTGAAAAGACTGGAGTTTTTTTTCTCCATTTTGTTAATAATAGAATTACAGTCATTATCATTTTCTGGTATGTATTCCTTGAGTGTTATGAAGTTTTTATTAATCGATAGCATTTGATACATATTCACCCATTTAGCAAAACTCATAATCTTTCCATTCAAAATTTTGTTAGTCAAAAGCCTCAAATCAAATTTAAATGGCTTTACCTTTTCCAATTTCATAGACTGGGGATCTCTTACAGCAACGTATATGTCTCCCTTTCCTCGCATTAAATTCCTCTCATATGAATGTTTTAGGTACATGTTGAAAAACTCATTGTCTGTAGGTATATAAAACGGACTTGAAATGATTGCTGGATTATTTAGCAAAAAACAATGTTCTGATTCTTGTTCAGTTAAAAAAGAAGGACATTTTCTTGCAGATTCAAAAAATGGAGACTTTGATTTGGCTAATACTCGGTGTGATCTATGTTCTGGTGTAGAAAACAATACTGTTTTGAAGCTGCTCTTGGTTAATTGATTTTGCGCCAAGCTTTTATGAGTTTGCAAGTTGAGCATTTTGAAATTAATTCTACTTTCTTCTACTGTTTTTTATGTTTTCTGAAATTCAGTAAGAAGAGATTATAAGTTCAGCAGATTAAGAATTTAGAATATATTATTAATCAAAAAAACCGTATTGTGTTAATGCTATAGAGACTATTTATAATTGGCACCCCAATGATAGTTTAAAACGGTACTTTAAATATTTTGATATATACTTAGCAATATATATAGTTTCGATAAATGAAAAGCTATTGCTTCTGTGTCAATAGCAGCAAATTGTGGGTTCACTTAAATGGTATTTGTTTCTCTCTTTGTTAAAGACATCTACGTGAAATGATCTTCATTCTTAGGTGAGAAATGAAAACTTTTGACCTATTTAATAGTGAAAAAAAAAAAAAAATTTTTTTTTTTTTCTGTTCTAATGCATTACTAGAATTCAGAATTGTATGCTTTTTCCTTTTGGATCACGTTGATGGTTAAAGTCAAAATTAATCATTATAACGATAGCAAGAAGTTAATCACTTGTAAATACGTTATGTCATTAAAAAGAAAGATTGAGACATTAGATATTTTTTTAAAATAATTATATAAGACTAAATACAGATAAGTTGTGAGCATCTCAAATTTTTACATCACTAATCTAGAGAAAAACTCCCATGAGACTTCTCGCTATATGCTATAGTGAAATCCATAACTGTTAAAGGTCTCAATGAAGTTGGCTTATCACCATTCTTTTGTTGTTTTCTAAAGTCTTTGGCGGCATTTGCAACAGCTGCTCTACATATTTCTTTAATATCCGAACCAGACATCTTCTCTGTCTTTTTGGCTAACAATTTCAAAGTTCCTGCTCTGTTAGTGACTTCTACCTTATTCAAAATTATATCAAAGATTTTATATCTTCCTTCCAAGTCAGGCAAGGGGATAAAAAACTGTTTTGGCATTCTTCGCAAAAACGCATCATCAATATGTTCTCTAATATTTGTAGCACCCAACATTAAAATGCCTTCGGCACTCTCTAAACCATCTAGCAAGGATAAGAACTCAGACTTTATAGTAGCTGAGACTTCGTGGTCTAAGGCATTTCTTTTTCTAAAGATGGCATCAATTTCGTCTATAAAAATGATTGTAGGCTTTAAAGTTTGGGCAACTGAAAATAACGCTCTTACCAGCTTGTTTGATTCTCCATAGTAAGAGGAGAGCAAACTTGAAATTTTGACATTTATAAAGCTGGCTCCTGACTCAGCAGCCAGACACTTAGCAGTTAAACTTTTACCAGATCCTGGTGGGCCGTATAATAAAACACCTCTTGGTGCTTCAAGAAGTCCTTGTTTAAATAGATCGTCAAGTTTAGTGTTATCAGAGGCCAAATTTGTCTCATTTTCCATTACAGATTCTCTATGGACTAGTGGATAAATAACGTTTTCCCTGAGTTCTTCAATAATGTCGTCTAACCCACCAACGTCTTCAAATTTGACATTAATTTCTTCAGGCAACAACACGTCTACCAGTATTTTTCTTTCATATGTATTTAATTTAGACAACTGTTTAGCAAGTTCAGGTCTTTTTTTGATAATTCTGCTTACATTCATGTCACTTTTTGATTTACTGTTCTTATCAAAATTAGCTCCAATGCTGTCGGGAGAAGGCATTGTCATTAAGTAATAACAGCTCACAAGTGTTCCAAGAATGATGGACACTTCTGTTAGTGATTTTGTGTTGAATCCAAAGCTGCTCATATTCTAAGTGTCTTTTAAGTTTTGATCAAAAAAAATAAATGGTCTGAATTTCTTTGATATTTCTCTGTAATCTTCAATCGATGGTTTAGTTTTAAAAAACAGCTTGATATATAATAGGTATTAAGCTGTAACAAAAATAAAACTAAAAGTAATAATCAAATATAGAAACTATGTTCAGTGGCATGGTGTTTAATAAGTTGTTTTTCTATGTTGTAAAGAAATGATGTATATGAAAGCGTGTTATTTTTTTCGCAATAATTGTCCGTTACACCATCTTTAATGTTTTACAAACAACGAATTCTTTGATAATAGCGTGGAGACAAATAGAGAAAAAAAAATCTTTATAACTAGAATACATTAGCGTATCCATTAGGGGTAAAGAAAAAAAGAGCACGTGAAAAATAAGATATTTGATAACAAACTTTAAATATAACGAATTAGATACAGAAATTTAATTAAACATGTATTAAGACTGTTTAATCGGGACATTTTATTAATATAATTGTTTAAGACTAAACTGAATAATATATAAAACTACTGCAGATAATTACTTGTTGATTGTTTGACTTATTACAGCTGGAAAAAATATGTACTGTATGAAAATGTTCAAAAACATTATGCAAGTTACAGCAATATTACCCGTGATCAATGGGCTGATGTGGGGGAAAAATAGTAAAATATCTAATACTAGGCACAAAAGCGATAGTATAATAAACAAATTCCTGCTTACAAGCAACATTTGGAATATTGGAAAAATGGTTTCTTTCTCCTTCTTATGATGTCTTCGATATTTTAGTCTCCTCTTATTTAATTTTGATCGATTTTCTCGGTCTTTATCAATTCTAGCCTCAGTTACATTATCATCTATGTCTTTTTTAAAGATTATTGTTGTTTCCTTTACGTTATTGTCCGTTTTTAATATCTCTGAATGAAGAGGCGTGTTCCGTTGATTATCATTTACATTACTTTTTAAGCTCTTTTTCTCCTTGAAAATAAAAGGAAGTTTATTTAATATCTCAAAAAAGGAAAAAATATACAGAATGAATGTAATCAGTGCAAATATGCATGACACGTAATGAAAGACTAGCATCCTCGAAAACGGATTATTTGCTGGTGCTTCTAAGAAAATAGTATATTTTGTAAGTATAGATGGAGAAAAATCATGTAGAAATTGTATGAAATCAGAAAGAGTTGAAAACTGATAATCACCACCATAGGTAAACCCTTTGAGTTTCATGGCATCTGCGTCTGCACTTACCTTGTTCATGAAATCACTAGCCTCATTGTATAACAGCTCAGTATAATATGATAATGTTTGATTCAAAAAGAGACTGTTGTCATACCCCACTTGGTTCGTTTTAATGTCAGAGCAACCGATGGTTGAATTTTCATAGCAGTAAGACACAATTCCGTATTTGATATTGTTGATTGTTGAAAGCGTCATAAATCGCGATTCACCTTTATTTTTTCTTAAGTAAATATCTGAAAAGCAGATTAAACATTGCACAATAAATAGCACTGCTGTTATGATAGTAGATATTGAGTAAAAAATAAAAAACAACTTTTTCTCATTTATCCTCATTGCTAAGACTATATGTATATTATGATTTTTAGGATTTAAATTTAAGCAAGTTAAAGTTTATCAATAGCAACAGTGGGCATTATAAGTATAAATATGAATATGGTTTTATTTAGAAACAGGGTTCTTTCTTGGTTCACTTTTTATTTATGTCTAACCACTTGTGGTCTAACACAGCTTCATTCTGTTTTACCCAAAAATCGATTTATTTTAAATTTAAATGATAGTTTTGTTTTCTTTACCCACTTTTTTTCAATATTAGCTAAAACCGTTGCATATACATTCAATACGTTAATCACGCGATATCCTCATAAAAAGTTCAAAAAGTTTCATCACACTTTAAAATAAAACTAATTCTTTAACTATAGTCGCTGGTATCTCTAATAAAAAACAAATCACTGTTTGTTCATAGCTTTATATTATATTTAAAATCTTTATGACACAACTCTACCAAATTACAAAAGACTGTCATTATGGGTAAGTAAATTGATAAAATACGTTATCCATGAGTTATAACCACGAATCATGTTCATGTGTCATTCTATAAACTCACGTGATACATAATATCTTCAATTATGATTTTTAGTTTCTTTTTTTTTTTTTTTGTTAGTTGAAAATTCACGGAATCTTTTTCTCCTGTTTGGAAAATTTATAGATGATATGATTTTTTAGATGAGAGTATAGATGTGATTTTACAATAATCATCTCCATTACCAAAACAATCTTGATTGTATTTAAACAGAGACTTATCAACTTTTCATAAAGAGATAAACCAATAAAGGTTGATGAAGTAAACCCAAAGATTGCGAATACTTAGAAGTTTTTTATATAAAAAGCGATTTCTATAAAGACCCATAAACATATATCAATTTTCATCAATATGGTCAACACCAATGTCAAGCATAACAAAGGACAATTCAAGGGTCCGAATAAATCTAAAACATTAAAAAAAAATAATCCTTTTAAAAATAAGTTTCATAGAGCTAATGAAAATATAAATTCCAAACATGGAACCAATAAAAAACAGAATACAGTGATATTTAATGACTTTGAGGACGACCCAGATGATGATGACCTCTTTTTTGACACTATAGTAGAATCAGATGGTTCCAATAAGGGAGATAATAAAAATGCCTATACGAAATTATCTAAACAGCAGCTTCAAGAGAGAGCTTTAGAGATTTTAGAGAAGCAAAGAAAGAAATTACCAGTGTATAAAAATAAAGAAGAAATCATGAAGTTTATAAAAGATAATCAGGTTATTGTGCTTATTGGTGAAACAGGTTCTGGTAAGTCCACCCAAATACCACAATTTCTTATAGAGACTTTAAAAGATGATAATAAAGAAAACAAGTATGGAGGGAAAATTGCAGTTACGCAACCTAGAAGGGTTGCTGCAATAAGTTTAGCAGGAAGAGTTGCAGCCGAGTATGGTTGTTTAATCGGAGACGAAGTAGGTTACAGTGTTAGATTTGACAATAGAAGTAACGATAAAAAAACCAAATTAAAGTATTTAACCGATGGTATGCTACTGAGAGAATTAATGATGGACAAAAACCTTAAAAACTACAAGTATATTATTATTGATGAAGCACATGAAAGAACAATATTGACTGATCTCCTTCTAGGGTTTTTAAAGCAATTGATTTCTACAACAAGAAAGGATGATTTGAAAATTATAGTGATGTCAGCTACATTACAAAGTGATCGATTTAGTAAATTTTTTAATGAATGTCCCATATTGTTTGTTAAAGGTAGAACTTTCCCCGTTGAGAATTTCCATCTTTCAAACAAGGATTCTGAAGAGCAAACTGATGTAGTGGAATCTGTTATTAGATCAGCTATACAAGTAAATTTGTCCGAACCCTTTGGAGGCGATATTCTATGTTTTTTGCCCGGTCAAGAAGAAATTGATAAGGCAGTTGCCATTTTGTCTAAGTTGCAGCCTATACTAAAAGAATCTTTCAGTCTGAATAAAAAAAACAAGCAAAATATTCCTGAAATTGTACCACTACCTTTATATGCGGCATTATCGCCATCAAAGCAGTTGCTAGTCTTTAATAAATTGAATGCAAAAAAATTTCAAAGAAAAGTGATTTTAGCTACCAACATTGCAGAAACCTCAGTCACCATTCCAGGTGTCAAATACGTAATTGATTCAGGATTGAGAAAAGTAAAGGTTTGGAGACATGAGCTAGGTCTATCCACTTTATTAACTGTTCCTATATCCAGAGCTTCTTGTGAACAAAGAGCCGGTAGAGCTGGTAGAGAAAGTGAAGGAAAATGTTTCAGATTGTTCAAAGAGCAAGATTTCAATTCTTTGCCTGCCCAATCAGAGTCTGAAATCATTAGATGTGATATTACAAATCCGATATTAATCTTGAAGAAGGTTGGTGTGAAAGATATTTTAAACTGGTCATGGTTGGAATCTCCAGGTAAAAATGCTATAATTATAGCCTTAGAAGAATTATACAATTTAGGAGCTCTCAATGAGTCTGGTAACCTAACTCAGAAGGGTGAAAAGATGGCTTTACTACCTCTTGCCCCACATCTCAGTAATGTTTTGTTGGAGGCTATTGATAGAAACTGTATATCTGACGTGCTTGATATTGTATCATGTCTGAGTGTTGAGAATTTGTTGTTGAATCCATCTCCTGATATAAGAGACGCAGTCAATGAAAAGAGATATCAATCTTCTCCTCTGGGAAGAAGATTTGGAGATTTGATAATGTTAAAAGAGTTTTATAATATTTTCAATGATCTTGGATCTACTCAAGAACAAAAACTGTGGTGTCAAGATATGTGTATTACATATAGAGGGTTTACTAATGTCATAAAAATTAGAAAACAGTTAAAAGAATATCTAAAGAAGATCGATAAAGACATTGAAAAGAATAAGGACTTCATTAAGAGTGGAAAAAAAACTACCTCGGAAAAGAAAATGGATGATCATGAAAGTGAGGATGAAGATACAATACTTGATTTCGATTCGAACAAATTTGACATTGAATCAATTCTAAAATGTTTCTTGTATGGATTTGTAAAAAACACTGCTATTGGAATGCCTGATAGATCATACAGAACATCAACAACAGGTGAAACTATCTCTGTACACCCGTCCTCTTTGATGTTTTCTAAGAAGGACTCACCTGCTATCATGTACACTGAGTACGTGTTCACTTCCAAGGGATTTGCAAGAAACGTATCTAGAATCGAGCTGGAATGGTTGCAAGAGGTTGCAATGGGTGTGAGAAAATTCAAATAAATTTAGTTTTTTTTCTTTTTAATATAACTAAATCAAATACAAATAGGTTTTTTATGCCATATATAATTAAGTTATTCTTGAATGTAAACTTTATATCTCTTATGATTTACAAAGCACTAATTTAAAAGGAATTTTTGTGCAACTATTGGATAACTACCACTTTTTATTTTTATTGTTTTCTATACAAATGCGTGTTGTATGTTTTCGGCAACACTATTAAAGACATCGGCAATAGTGTCCGACTTAGACTTTTTTTTGATAGTGATTTTTTAATTTTTTTAAAAAGGCACGAACAAAAATTAAGCGATCGTTATCAGGGGTTTTTTATAAGTGAAAATCGAATGGGATATATAAACACAGTGACTACTTCTATGATTATTATATGTATCATTGATTTAGAAATGCACCTATATTTATATTATATATTCAGAAAAAAATGTAATCCCCAAAACAAATTTTAAAAAAACCAACAATTGTTCATATCACTAAACTAAAGCAAGAAATTAGTTATGAAATTAAGTAAACCTCTTTTAAAAGCCGCTGCAGGTGGATTAGACAAATATTCATTATATGTTCCAAAGACAGGTTCATTTCCAAAAAAATTTAAGGTCGGTTCATTTGCTACCGGTGTTAAAAAAAATGGAAATCTAGATTTAGGTATAATCATCAATACAAATAAAACTAAGAAATCAGCAGCTAGTGCAGTTTTCACAACAAACAGATTCAAAGCAGCACCAGTATTAAAATCCAAGCAGGTTTTGGAGAGTAATAATTACGAAAATATCAATGCTATAGTTATAAACTCAGGATGCGCAAATTCCATGACAGGAGATGTAGGTATGAAGGATGCTGAAGAGACATGTAGATTGGTTAATGAAAAGCTTGATCTAAATGATCAAACATTGGTTATGTCCACTGGTGTTATTGGCCAGAAACTCCAAATGGATAAAATTTCTCAAGGAATAAAAAACATAACATTCGGTGATAGCTTTAATGACTGGTTAAATATAGCCAAGTCTATTTGTACAACGGATACCTTTCCTAAGCTTGTGTCCTCTCAGTTTACTCTTAAATCATCAGGAGCCAAATACACGTTGACCGGTATTGCAAAGGGTGCTGGAATGATCTGCCCGAACATGGCCACTTTACTAGGATACATTGTGACTGACTTGCCACTGACTCCGGGGGCTATTCAAAAGATGCTGTCGTTTGCAGGAGAAAGATCATTTAACTGTATTTCCGTAGACGGTGATATGAGTACAAACGATACCATATGTATGATAGCCAATGGTGCTGTGGATAGCGAGACTATAGACATTGATAGTGATGATTTTGAAGAT
Source organism: Hanseniaspora jakobsenii (assembly GCA_030573515.1). Lineage (NCBI taxonomy): Eukaryota > Fungi > Ascomycota > Saccharomycetes > Saccharomycodales > Saccharomycodaceae > Hanseniaspora > Hanseniaspora jakobsenii. The sequence continues at coordinate 19,615 of JAJMDK010000131.1, forward strand.
GTATGTAAGAATGTGACTAGTTTTGCCCAACAGCTGGCACAATTAGTAGTCAGAGACGGTGAGGGTGCCACTAAGTTTGTTACAGTTAATGTTACAAAAAGTAAAACATTTGCAGATGCGAAAATCATAGCTGAAACTATCTCAAACTCAAGCTTGGTTAAAACTGCTCTATACGGTGAAGATGCCAACTGGGGAAGAATTTTATGTGCTGTTGGATACTCTAAACTTGAAAGTTTTTCATCTCTGGATGAGAGCAAGCTGAATGTTAAGTTTGTAGCTACAGATGGTTCCAGTCCTCAAGAACTGCCATTATTGATTAATGGTGTTCCAAATTTATCAGTTGATGAAAAAAGAGCTTCTGAAATATTGGCTTTAAACGATTTGAAGATTGTCGTTGAATTAAACACAGGTGACAAAGAGTGTAACTTCTGGACTTGTGATCTTTCTCACGAATATGTTACCATCAATGGTGACTACAGATCATAATTTAATGCTCTCTAATGCATGTTATAAAGTGAACTTTATCAAAACATAAAATAACGTGATTTGTTCTATTCAATAAAAATATGTATATATGAAAGATTCTTCTCTTCTTTTTATATTAAACACACAATTTCTATCTGTTCTTTCTTGTAGTTTTTATAATTTATGGTTTTCAATCATTATTACTTTTATCAAGAGACTAAAGATGATTTCAATTCAAATAGTTGTGTTATTATAGTTTTACTTGTAAAAAAAAATGAAAGATGTTTGTATTTCACGTGACAACTTTTAATTAGGACTTAAAATTAAAATCTCCATTTTTTTTCATTATTTTTTTTTTTCATTTACTTTAAGTTGTTATTAGTAAGTTTTTTTTTTTTGAATGTTTTCTTTAATTTGAATTTTAATTTTTATGTTTTTCATTAGTTTGTAAGATGAGTTGCTTGATTAATAACAATAAGTCAATAAATAAAAACAAAGAAATAAAGAAAAGAGTAACTACCCAAAGATAAGCAGCAGAACTAAATTAGAAAGATAAACCAGTTGTAATCAAAGTAGAGATTTAAAAATTAAGCGCATAATAGTTATCTATCTATATTCTTTTGTTTTTTTTTTTTTTATTTGTTTTTTTGTAAAGCATAATAATTTTAGCAAAAGATATCTTTAAAAAAATGAACAATAACAATGGCAAAGAGGGAATAACCAATGCTGATATTCAGCTCTTTAGGAAAGTCGATATGAGTAAACTGGGAACACCTGAGTTCTACATCCCACCAGAGGTATCGAACAATTTAGGAGAAAAATACCTTAAGGTGATTAAGGAGAAACATAGATCTCTGCTCATTGAGAAGGGTTATGTTGCTAACAATATGTCTGATAATCCCAATTTCAATGGT